>APFE031192360.1:0-95749 GCA_000404065.3 Pinus taeda | reverse complement strand
GCATGAGAAGGGTTTAAATACTACTAACTAAATAACTTATTTACAGAAATTGAGGATTCGGTTTAAATGACCGTCCTCTTTCTAAGAAAAACTCTTCTAAAATTAAATCTACTAACTATTTCTAAATCTACTCCTTAATGTCGCAAGCATTCAATATTTTTCTGAGTAGAGTCGTCTGACTATCTTCCGCCTTTGGTTGAGTTAAGCAAACAGAATCGGCAAGAGCTGGCATTATCTTCTCAGTAAAATTGATGATACGCTTGAGAATCATCCAATGAATATGTATCATTACCAGTATGCCTGGTAAAAATCCCATTTCAACTTGGTTAACCCTTGGACTGCTTCTGCTTTTCGTTCAGTCTTCTGTTTCCAGCTTGCTTCTATCACTGATTTCTTGCAATTTTCGGGGCTCGTAGGTGACTGAGCAACTAGGGACCTTCCTTTTCGACAAATTTTCCTTAGCGATGTGCGATTAGTGCAAACTGCCTCTGTTTCTTGATCCAGGCTTCCCTGATGCGGTTTTTTCCCCTTGCGCCTTTTTCTCTCATTCGGTATAAAGCCCAAAATTTGTAAAAATAGTATTTTTGTGAGCTCTTGACCCTGAGAATTAAATTGTCTGTTTCTGGTATCAACATCGTTCAATACCCATTCAACCATGGCTGTATATGAGAAATTTGTGATAGATGCCTCAGAAGAGTTCCGCAGCTCTTTTTCTTCCTTGAGTGGATTAAGTGTGCCTTCCGAAATGTGCATTGAAGCATTGCCTTCCCTCCTCGTAGTTTTCTGCATAATACCCTGTATAATGCTTTGTCCTTCTTTCCTGCAGTTTACCTTAAGGTGGAAGTAATGATAAAGGACTAATGACAGGAAAACTTTTAAATGCCGAAGATATGCAAAACATGACACCTTACGTGAGCTATTTCTTCGAAAAACACAACACCTTACTTCATTAACAACTGGCAATAACTCATTAATTCACATTAAAATACATGACCAACTCTTGGCTAAAAAGTTTTCTCGAACAATGAGCCAGAACCAACTGCAATGGAGGGGTCCCGCGTTTTTGCTTTGTGATGTCGCAGATCGCAGTATCACAATATTGCAATGTCACAATGTCATCGTGTTGTTTTTATCGCAAGGTCGCAGTATCACAACTTTGCAGTATCGCAGTATCGCGGTATCGCAATGTCGCAATATCGCAATATCGCAATATCGTAGATCGTTATAATCCTTGTGTAATTTTTGAGAGATTCTTTAGCGTAAATCGCATAGGAATTCATTTGTCGACGCGTTTCGAACTAGCCAGTGTGGTTCATCGTCAGGACAAGTTGAAGAAACAGATCCAGCTTAGCATGTTAAATAATCTGAGCAGAGACTCCAACGGCTAAATTAACAGCTAATTTTGACCAAAGGACCTAGGTCAAATTTCTACTTATTAATTTAATACTTATTATTATTTTAATATTATTATTATTGGAAATAAGTAAATTTATTATATTATTTTATTCTAATATATAATTAAAATTATGGTAGTTAAAAATTAATTCATTAATTTTAAAATATTATTATATATATCTATATCTATATTATATATATAATTAATAATGTTAAATTAATGAATTAATTTTTAACTAGCCAAAAATTTTAATTTATATATCTTTACCTAATTTACCTTTTCTCCATAAATTAGAATAAAATAATATAATAAATTTACTTATTTCCAATAATAATAATAATAATATTAAATTAATAAGTAGAAATTTGACCTGGGTCCTTTGGTCAAAATTAACCGTTAATTTAGCCATTGGAGTCTCTGCTCAGACAATTTAACATGCTAAGCTGGATCTGTTTCTTCAACTTGTCCTGACGATGAACCACACTGGCTGGTTCGAAACGCGTCAACAAATGAATTCCTATGTGATTTACGCTGAAGAATCTCTAAAAAATTTGATATGGATCACAGAAGCCTCAATTCTACAATTGAATCCTTGTGTAATTCTTGTGATTTTTGCGATGTACGATATGTGATATCGCATATCGACGATTTTTTAAAGTTTTTCAATGTGAGTGTTTCTTCAGTATATGCGATGCGATGAAGTTTCGCATCACAATATTGCCTTTTGTCATTTTAACTCTTTAGAAGGTGTATCCAATCATCCTTTGCGCGATGTGATATCCTTTAAGGAGTAAATTTAATTTTCTTCATTATGAAACTTAGGTTTTTTAGATTTTTCAAGGTATTTTCCTAAGTCCATGATGTTGTAAGTTTCATCTAAAAAAGAAAATGTAACACTAACTAATTTTTTTGAGGGTCCCCACTTATTTAGTATTAGCAATAATACTTCATAAGGAAGGGATTGTTGGTGGCCACAACACAACGCAAGAAGGACAAAATATAGGCTAGCATCCTATGAACACTGCCGCATCCCTGACATAGAAAAATATGCCAACCAAGATGACTAGTTGGAGGGCACCCTAGTTGAAGAGTTGACTGAAGAAGAAAAAATGGAACAAACCATGAAATATTTGGAAAAAACTCTTGACTTGGAATCTTGTGGGCAGGTGTCTTTGAAAAAGCCACAACCAACTGGGGAGAGCTCATCAACTGCCACAACTGCACAACGGGTTGCCTAGGAAAGGACTACACCAGCAATAGGGACAGCAAAGGGCAAGGAGTTGGTAGTGCTAGAACAAGAAATCATGGAAGAGAAGCCTGCTACTTCAAAGGAACATGGCCAAGGGGAATCCCCTTCATTACAAGCACAAGCACCAGAGGTACCAGCACTGCAGACTCCTCTTCATGAGGAGAAAAGCAAGAAAAGGGACTGAGAAGAGACCACACCTGCAAGTGGGTCAACAGGTCAACAAGAGGCCAAGAGGCAAAGAGTAGATCCTCCTGAAGAGGACACTGTGGAAGACATCACTGAGAACCCAAGAGGAGAGAGATTCATTAGCCAACAGACCTCTACAAGCTCTCATAGATAAGGAGGGAGACAGCATGGAATGGAAGTCTCCTCCTCAAGATCACAAGCAAAGAAACCAGCAGACATCAAGCAGTCATTCAAGGAGATTAAGGCTCAGAATGAGTCATTAGGAATTCAATTGTATGACTAGTTTCTTAAGATGACACCCTCCAAATAGCATAGACTAATGGCAGCCTGTGACATGAAGGAGGAAAAAATGATTTTCAGTCATTTCAAGGCCAAAGTTCAGCACCCCTATTCTGCAGCTGACTACATAAGGACCAATCTAGAGGTCCTTGCCAAGGACATTCACCCAATGGATCAAATCGAATTACACAAGCAAACAGGTGAAATGGTCTATGCCACACTGGCAGACAAAGCAATGCTGGCCCACCAATTGAAAGAGTCACTGAGTAACACATTTGCTCAATTGGACTTAGAGAAGATCTCTTCTCTAGCCAAAGACAACCACATAAAGACTCTGGAGGAAATAATTGTTGAGTTGGGACATGATCCCAAGGATGCCGAGGCCACCAAGGAATTGATTAAAAAGAAGGAGGAGGATATTGCTGCCCTTAGAAAGCAATAGAAGCTGCCTGTAACCATGCATCCCCAAACAACAGAGCTAGCACAAGAAAATGCAGAAGAGGATGTCATGGATCTATTAATGAGAATGAACCAAAGGCTGATATAGACAGAGCAAGAGTTGGAGAAAGCATTGCAAACTAAGCAGGGAGAGTCAACCTCCCAGCTACCCCAAACAACTCCAACAATTGTCTCTGCTTCCCCCATAGACATAGCAACAATTCCTCCCACTGAACCACCAGTGACAACAGGTACTGAGACCACAAATGCTACAGTAGCAACAACAAGAGAGCCTGAGGCCAGCATGAAAATGGAGGAAATGATGAAGGCAGTAAAAGAGCTAGAAGGTCAAATGTCAGAGCTCAGAGAGACAAAAGAAAAGCTAACCAAGCTAGAAGCGATCTACGACAAATCAAAAATGACAGTAGCAGAGAAGACCAGAGAAGTGAAGGCCCTGGAGAACAAGGTGAAAACACTGGAAAAGGATCTCACCTTACATAAACCTCTGGCAGATATCAAAATGATTTTGTGGACTAAGATTGGCCAGTCCATTACTGACAAATGGAGGTCAATTCAAACAATGTATGAGCAAATGGAATTAATAGACAGGGCACAAGAACAAATACAAAGGGCCTGGGCATCATTAGGAAATATGCATGATCATGCCAATGCACTTATCCATTTTTTGAATACCAACACCAAGGAACAATTGGTAGCTTTAGAAATCAATGACAGGACAGGCACCATTTTGACAGTAAAGAAGGTGCTAACGATGAGGACTCTTATACAGACTCTGGAAAGAAGGTGTCAGGAGATGCAGATGGATATTAATACCTTCACAGAGAAATTGACAAGCTTGTAGCAAAGGGGTTTACCCAGTCTAGTAACAAGCAACCAAAAGCTGTTATCTCATCAACAATATGCTCATCGGGTGAACATGTATGTGACAAATCAGACCACTGCATCGTCCAGCAACTCAGAAAACATAGGACCTCCTTCTGGACAAAGCTTGTATGACAAATTGGAAGCATTATTTTTCATAGAACATGAAATAAATCATCTGTTTGAGATAAAGCCCAATTTTTACAGATATACTGAAGCTGATGAGATACTAATAAAGATACAAATACACCAATTGCCCACAGAACACTGGTGGCAAAGTATGCTGGAAGTTTTGCCTAAGTAAATCCAGATCCTTTTTGCCTGTACAGCTGGTCAAAGGGCAAGACACATGGCAGAGGTAAATGAAGGAGCTCAAACCAGGATCAGGATACATTAAAGATGAATCCAGAGTAGGTAACAGATCAGGACAACAACGCTGGAAAGCAAAGCAAAGGCATAACTCCCAGCCAAATTCCAAGGTGAAAAAGTCTAAAATATCTTGTCAGTAGACTAGCCAGCACAGCTGCAATAACTCCTGCCTTCATTTCTGCCTTTATTTCTCTGACAAAGTAGCTGAAGGAATTTATTACTCATCTTATGACTGAGATATTTTGTAGACTCTCTTTTTGTATAAATACCCCCCCAAAGAATGTATTCGGGGTTGGTGATTATCCCACTTGAAATACGTTGTAACTCAGATATTGATTAATACAAAGGGCATTCAAATGCATTGTTATTCGATCTTTTGACTGTGGATGTGATGATGTTGGAGTCTGCTATAGAATCCCCGTGTCTTTCTTTGGCTCAATAAGTTATTCTAACTATGTTTGGTTTTTCCCATGTTTACAAGCATCATATATGTTTCATAATCTTAACAACAGGGAAAAAGAATAGCCCAGAACTTGTTTAAATACACTCTGTGTTCAATCCCTATTGTTATCTATGTTTTCCTCACAATTAGTTCAAATAGAAATTCTTAAATGCTTCTATCTCGTCTAATTCTCTCATTTTGAACATTCTCAATGAATTATTCCCTGCTCCTTGAAACGTTTCAAGCATCTTCCCTCTGCCACTGGGATAAAGGATCCTTGACTGCCCTTCACCCCTTGGCCTACATCCCATCCATCATTGGCTTTGAAATTGTTCCAAACTGATTATCTTGCTTCGTAGTATTGTCTTTCATCTCAAAACACACTCAGTAGTCCACTGCCATAGACTCCATTGCCCAATGGAATTAAACCTATCAGACCTACATCCTACCTCTGCTTGAAATCACCATCCAAACCTATTTGAATACTCAACTCTGCACAACATAACTAGCATAAAACTTAGAACAAACAAAGTTAAAACATATAGAGAGAGCCCTCTCTGGATGTAGTTTGGCTAGAAATTGCATCTAAAAGACTGGTTAGTGGTTACCTTGGCCGTATTCCCTTTTCTCAACAAGTTTTGGGGAACAACCTAAGTGATAACAACATCTTCACTTGATTACTTAATTTTTATTTTTTGTATGTAGTAAAATATGCAATACTTGCAAATACTTAGTGTAACTCGTAGAGTTTTACTTAAGGCTTTTGCATTGTAGTTGGTTCAAAACCAAAAGTAAATATTGCTTGTACCTTATAAACTGTGAACTATAAAAATTCACCAAACAAGATTCAATATGGATTAGAGCCGCTAACAAGAATTTGAAATATTTAGTACAACACCCACAAATATCTATTCTTTTACTATCATTTACTATATAGTAAAAAATCCATCTAGTCATAACAAAAACTATATCAACTCATTTTCCATGCAAGGTATGTAAATATTGGAAATTGAGTGAGCCTACAGGGAACTATTTTTTGGAAAATGCAAGTATGAGGGATTATATGAACCTTATACAACATTTTGTCAATGAAAACAACCAAAGCTTATTCATCACCATAATTCTTCAAAAAAATAGAGAGAGGGAGAAACTAAGATTAGCACACATGCTCTATCTAAGGCAATCTTTAACATTTATCAATAGAGAAAGAAACTACAACAAACTACATTTAGTACTACCCATTTTAAATAAATAAGTGTGAGTCAAGATTAAATCTCCTTGGTGAACGGTTAAGCAACCATCATGTAAAGTGATTCCAATTTCATTTAGAGTAGGGCATAAATAGTAGAGCCAAGGAATGAAAAATTAACTATGGAATTTGATTCACAAGGCAAGTAATGAACTCCAATGCAAGCTAGCTACAAATTTGATGCAAAAAAAACCACTTTCCATCAAATATTAATGCATGAGCATACGTTATGACTACTTGAGACCACACTATTGTTAAGTTCACTCATCGACCTTGTCACTCAACTTCGTACCATATCAATACAATATCACCACATGTCATTTCTTATTCAATGAAATATGTCTGTATAGGGTGCTTGGGAAAGCATACCCTTGTGCTTTCAAAAATTTGATATATATATCTATATATATATATATATATTTCCACCCTTGTTAATGTTTTCAAAATGAGCTATACACATTGCAACCACCATGTTAATACCAAGTTAGGGTGCGACTTATATATTAAAACTTTGCTTCAAATGGTCACCATTATAAACTTTCAGGCCATAGTTGCAAAGTGATATCATATGAGTTTTCAATTTTTTCTAATGGAAGGTATAAAGTTCATCTATGCATGTGATATGGATGAGCAAGTATAATGTCAAAATAAAACTTGAAAACATATGAAGTTTATGAAATGTGAAATATAATTTTGGTTGAAGCATTATAGGTGTCACATTCATATTGATGCGTAAGGGAAATTTTAAGGTAAAAAATGGTCCTCAAAACAAAAAATGTACTAACAAAATTAACTTTAAAAGAACCAATAGGATTCACAACCATTGATGTCATCCCTAGGGGAAAATATTTTGGAGCGAAAAGAAGAAAACTACCTTTTTTTTAATTGTATTTTTGACTTATCTCTTTGTAGGTTCACTCGAATTTCAAGAATAAAAATTCGTTGGATGTGGAATTTGATTCCACATCCAATGAGTGTCTACTCTTGAAATTTGAGTGAAATTAAAAGGACATAAGTTGGAAATAAAATAAAAAAAAGTAGTTTTCTTTCTTTTCCTTTACAAGTTTATAGGTCATATTTTTATTATTTTAACTATTATTTTATTATTTTCCTTAGGATGCCCATTTTAGACCTCAAAATTCCCCTAATGCATACAAGACCAACTTCCATTATGAGTAAAGAACAACACATATGATGCGTAAAAGAAAAACTATAATGTCATCACATAATTGTCATGTATTAGCTGATTTTATTTTCTAGGGGAATCCACCAACTTAAGTTTTTATTATTTCACTTAGAAATGAGACTTTGCAATGATTTGCAATTATTTTGGAAAATCGTAGGGGTATATATGTCAACACTAATCAAAATAGATATATTATATATTATAAGTATATAAATAACTTATCTATTGACAGAAGAAGGGAGGTTTATGGTCCTTAACAAACAAAGGGTCGGAACAACAAGTCATTTATCTATGGCATTTTTGGTAGTTTATGGTCTCACGGGTCTTTAGGGTCAATAATTTGGGGATTGAACAGTGGAGGAGGTCGTCTATGTTCAGTTGGCCCAACATCTATCGAAGGGTGCAATGCACAAAAGCATAGGGACATTAAAACAAAGTGCATGCGAACATTGTTGTATAGATGAGGAGCTAGTGGATTATTCTTCTGATTTTTTTTCATTTACTGGTTCACGGATACCTAGGTCAGTGGGTAGCCGCTACGTCCAGAGTTTTTTAACACTGAGTGGACGCCACCCGAAGGGCATCAACACCCCTCAGCCTATTTTCTGACCTAACCCCAAGAGCTTTTGGGATTCGACCCTGTGACCTCCCATTGGCGAGGCACTTTATTTGACCGATTGAGCTAACTCTTGGGGCTATTATTCTTCTGATTGTATGGAGGCTTCCGGAATATGGGTGGAAGAGACACATCATCATCAAATGGGGGTTTCACTGGCATCACACCATGCATCAGATGTCCAAGTTGAAGCTTATAGTTCGAAGATGGATGATGTGGAGGTTTACCTCAATGCCTTAGGGATTTCCCACCCGGGCTCATCGGTTGATGATGATTTACTTCATTTACAAGAGGACGAGACACAACCGATACTAAATATCCCATCACCAACAGAGTTATAGTACTGGGCACTTGATCAACAGGGTCTGGCAACGAATGTATAGGAGGCATCATTTGTGGTAGATGGGAGCATGAGCAGTCTGGGGAATGACACATATGGTGTTGTAAATTCGGTGTATAATGTACGAGGCTCATATGGAGCTAACCCCCAAAGCTCGAGACCAACTCCTGTTGTTCGCACATCTAGATGTTTTGATGGCATCACTCATCAAGAACTGGGGTCTAAGGAGAATAGAGCTTCGGATTCGGATGATAAGTAGCCGACAGAGGATGAACAACACCTGGTAGAGTAGGCATAGAGGTTTGGGGGGAAGAAAAAAACAAAGTGCTCTAAGGTGCGTGACAGGGGGCGTTTTGGTTTTTAGTGAAGGAAATAGTATGTACCGAGCTACATTTATGGAGAGTATTGTGCTTGTTGGAAGGGTTCATGGACATAACTATACCTCTGCGTGGTTAAAGCATTAGACTGTGGAAATTTGGGGTCATTTATTGGACCAGCTTCCGACGATCATTACCAGGATAAGAGGATGGTTCACACTCATCTTCCCACAACTCGAACAAGAAAACTATGTTCTGCCAAAATATTGGCATATTGAGATGACACCAGTGCTACTCAAGACTTGGTTGGCACTCTTCAACCCTAAGAAGGAGAAATTGAGGGCAAGGCTGATATGGGTTAGACTCCCATGGCTTCCGTTACAATTCTAGTTAGAGGAAATCTTTAGATGCATAGGGGATGACCTTGGTATCTATCTTTACCATGATAACACCTACATTGGATCAAGATGTTTAGCCATCGCCAGGATCCTGGTACACCTGGATACGAGAGAGGGATTGGTGGAGATTTACCGGCTCCAACTTGGGGACATTATTCGATGGCAGATTGTTGATTATGAGGGGATCCCATTTCGGTGTAGGCGGTGTCATGAGGTGGGACACCTATATAAAGAATGCTTGCTTATTACAATGATGTATACTGAGCCCCCGAAAAGATTTGTTACTGCGAATACCCGAACTATCTCAAAGGTAGAATCAACCCCTGCATAGAAGATCATACGGGATCTCCAGAGGAGGAGGAGGGTGGATGTGGAGGAATCTCATCACGTGAGCACCCGAATTCCTGATGCTCGAGTCACTCACTCACGTTCAAGGGGTCCTAATTTATTTCTAGGTACTCTTAATTCCTCTTCCCCCTCTTATCATAATTTTATGAATTCTGGAATTTCATTATTATCTTTAGTTTCTTCGAGAATGGTTTTAAATGCATGTAAATTGAGTTATATTAATTTCCCTGTTGCATTATCTCCCCCCATTAATCTGGTTACTGTACCAACAATAACCTTTGACCCTCTCTCTATACCTACTAGGGAGGACTCTAATTATAGTAGCTCACATAGGTACAACCTTCGATCACAGTCCCATCCCCGAACCCTCACCTTTGGATTGGGTGAGGTCCCCATCCCCTCAAGAGCTCAAAAATTTCCCAGGGGTAGACAATCATATATGTCAAAAGCAATCTTGAGAGTGGGCATAGAGGTGGCAACTGGCATCTAGATTCCTATTGAATGGGCTCATAGAGCAAAGGGAAACCATGATTGGGTTATCCCATGAAGTGCCTATCTTTCGATTGTAGGGGTTTGGCTAGCCCATACAAGAAACTAGTGCTCAGAAGACTATTAGGCTCGGTCAAGATGATGTATTATTACTACAAGAGAATTTGGGAGATGGTGTCTCCATCAACAAGATTCTGTTGAACATGCTTATGGGAAAGATTTTCCATACTTTGGATGTGAGAGGGAGATCCAGGGGATGTGCTTTGGGTTTTGACAAAAAGACTATCAAGATTGCCAATATTTGGGGTGGAGAAGGATATTTGAGGGCTAATTTCACGGCCACTATATTGATGTGCCTCTCGGACTGATAAATATTTATGGTCCCTACCATAATAGGGAGGGTTTTTGGGATAAGATGATGAATTCATCATTCATGCATAATGACAACATTATCATAGGAGGAGACCTAAATTTCTCCTTCAATCATGTTGAATCTTGGGGAAATAGGGCACAAACTAACCCCTTAATGACTTATTTTGAACAACTGCTGGACTAAAATAACCTTATGAACATTGACTCGGCCAAGATTCTACCGACTTGGAGGAATAGGAGAACAAGCGAGGATGCTCTGGCCAGAAGACTAGACCGATTCATCATCAAAGCACCTATGTTGGTGAAGCTGAACATAATCAGGCAATGGGTGGGATCGAGGGGTATATCTGACCACTCCCCGATATATTTGGATATTATTCCAAGCACAAGCCAAACTCCCCATTCAAATTTAACTCGACTTGGCTTGTAGAAGTTGAATTTCACAAATTAGTCATGGAATCCTGGACTCACTGTGGTCATGAAAACAACTCTACTCTGGTTCTGGTGATTTCCAGCAATTTAGCCTATATCAAACTCAGAACCATAAGATGGGCCCAATAAAAAAATAATAGGGATGAGGCTACTATACAGAAAATTGAATCTAACATTTCGGAGTTGGAGGGAAAAGGTATTGCTAGTTATTCCTCTTGTGACAGTAAGGAACATTTAATAAGATTGGAAATTAAAAATATATGCCTCTTGAGACAGTAAGATGAGACATGGAGATTGAAGAGCAGAGCGACTTGGATGAAGGTTGGGGACGAAAACACAAAGTTATTTCAACAATGTGCCACGGCGAGGAAAATAAGTAATAGAATTTGGACTCTAAGGGACCATACTAGAAGGGAAGCAAACACTTTCAACTAGCTCACAGATATGGGTATTACAAATTTCTCCCAAATGTTCAAAGCACCCAAGGATGCTACCATTACTGAGGTACTTTGTATTGTTGGAACAATACCTAGAATTTTTGAGGCAGAGGATATAGAAACATTAAATGAGCCAGTGACTTTGGGGGAAATTGAGGCTATTTTGAAGTGGTTCAAAAGAGACAAAAGCCTGGGACCAGATGGATGGCACATGGAATTCTACCTTACCTTCTTTGATCATATTGGGGTTGATCTGCTTATGGCTATTGAGGACTATAGAATTTCAGGACAAATGCATGAGGGATTCAATTCGAAATTTATTGCTCTCATACCCAAAGATGATAACCCTCTATATTTTGATGATTATCATCCTATATCCTTACGCAATTTTATATACAAAATAATAATAAAAAATTTCAATTTGCATCAAGCTTATTTTATCCAAGATGATATCCAAGGAGAAATTTTCTTTTTTAAACCATCGCCAGATTCATGAAGCCATTGGGTCATCACAAGAAGGAATCCATTCGATAAAGGCCAAGAATACTAAGAGTATCATTCTAAAGATTGACCTATCAAAATATTTTGACAAAGCTAGTTGGACATGTCTCCAGCTTATTCTAACCCATATTGGATTCCCTCACTCATTCATAAAATGGATCAAGTGTTGTTTTACATCTACATCATATATCATAGTCATTAATGGGTTTGCATCTGATTTTTTCCATGTTGAACATGGTCTGCGACAGGGGTGTCCTTTATCACCTCTGTTATTCCTTCTAATCATGGAGGGACTAAGTAGACTTATAACAAAAGCCCGTGCAGAAGGGTCTTTAGGTGGTGTAAACATGTCAGATGTTTTCTAGCTTTCTCATCTATTGTTTGCAGATGATGTACTTATTTTTTTAGATGGTTCTATCCATGATACCACTTGCTTCAATAATATTATGTCCTTGTTTTGTAAATCTACATGTATGGAGCCCAACTACAACAATTCCACCATCATGCTGGTGTCATGTTTACAAATGAGAAAAGACATTCCCTACAACATTTTCATTTTGTTAGGCACAAAATGGAGATTGGACTCAAATACCTTGGATTCAGGCTCAAGCCAAATGGTTATCGTATTGTAGACTGCACATGGCTTATAGAAAAAATTGAAGTGCGCAAGACCATATGGTAGCAACGATGGATTTTCGGAGTGGGAAGACTAACACTTTTAAAATCTATCCTTGAGGCCTCCC
Source organism: Pinus taeda (assembly GCA_000404065.3). Classification (NCBI taxonomy): domain Eukaryota; kingdom Viridiplantae; phylum Streptophyta; class Pinopsida; order Pinales; family Pinaceae; genus Pinus; species Pinus taeda. Next base: position 83,080 of record APFE031192360.1, on the reverse strand, counting down.
CAGTATATTGGATGGCCCCTGCCTGGATCCCAAAAGGCATAATCAATAGAATACAACAAATTTGTTGTCGATTCTTATGGTGGGGGGAAAATGTTTGGAGGACCTTTCTTCGGGTTAGATGGGAAAGAATTGGAAAACCAAAAAAATGGGGAGGATGGGTTATAGAAAATATGCATTTATTTGCAAAGGCACTTGTTGCAAAGATGAGGTGGTAGATTATCACATATGATAGTCTATGGAAAGAGGTGGTTTATTGTAAATACATTCACCCTCTATTAATTATGTTCTAGATTCACAGGCTGACCTAGGGAAACATTGATGCATCTATCATACGGAAAGCTATTACTCATTCCATTAATTTCATTAAGGAATGATTGGCTTGGCGTATTGGAAATGGAACTCAGGATTCTAAAAGGTGGAGTAGGGTGTGGCATCGTTTCATTGGTGCGTTGGAAGAAGCTCACATTAGGATTACCATACGGGATGATGAAATCATATGGGCTACTACAACACATGGTTGATACATCCCCAAGAATGGATACTCATCTCTTATATCAGCACAAGACCCAGTGGAGGTGCGGTGGCCACTATAGAAGCTTAAAACACCTCACAAAACCTGCCATTTCATGTGGTGTATATTAAAAAATAAATTTCCCATGGAGGAAAACCTGAAGTGTCGTGCCTATCATAGTCCTTATAGATGTTGCTTTTGCAAAGACATTGTCGAAGATATTGAACACCTATTTCTACATTGCCCTATGACTAGTCAGGTGTGGCTTCAAATCACTAGCTCCCTCCACATTGTGCACAGATGGGATGGGTATCATCTATCTGATGCTTGGAAAAGTTGGTGGAATGTTGCAGCAACACAAAAAATAAGGAACCTCCCTCTTCTTGTTTGGTAGGGTATTTGTCTGACGAGAAATCGTACTACTTTTTGGATGCACCCATACTATGGTCGATCACTTGTATTTCTATATATTATTTAATCCCTAAGGAATCAAGAATACAACATGCCTGTGTCATCATTATTGAAGTTATTGATAAGAAGATCCTCTGGGCATATTTTGATGGGTCAGCACAGAACACTGGATGTGGGGGTGGGGCTGTGCTACACATTAATGAATCACATCATTTCAAGATCAAATTAGGATTAGGGGGAGGCAGGAACAATTTTGCTGAACTAAATTGTCTCAGATACCTTCTCATATTTGCTCTAGAACAAAACTGCCACATGATTCATATCTTTGGGGACTCAAAGCTTTTTAATTATTGAGTGGTTTTTGTAGTGCATTATATTAGATATCATTTTTGGGATTCAACTGCATTAAGTAAGTCATTCATCTATGACCATTTCCATGAGAGGTAGTCGTAACTGACTAATTCCTCATGATTTTTTAATAGTCCACTTAGCACTCATTGCATTGGGTGATGCTCACAGGGGTGAAGAAGTGGGATTTAAACTAGTGAAATGAATCACATAGTGTCAAATCATCACTTCCGGGGTTTGCACCTGGTAACTAGGACTTCCCGGGAGGTCACCAATCCCAGATTGTCTTTAGGTCAAGCGTGCTTAACTATGGAGTTTCCCCCACAATCAAGATCACTTAGCTTGCTACCCCATTGGCAAAACCTTAGCAAGTATTATGCCTCATGAACCATTCAAGTAGAGTTCCCTTCACTCTTTTGAATTTAATTATTGAGTGATTTTCATAGTGCATTATATTAGATATGATTTTTGGGATTCAACTGTGTTAAGTAAGCCATTCATCTATGACCATTTCCATGAGAGGTAGTCATAAATGAATAATTTCTCATGATTTTTTAATATTCTGCTTAGCACTCATTGCACTGGGTGATGCTCACAGGGGTGAAGAAGTGGGATTGAAACTAGTGAAATGAATCACATAGCATCAATCATCACTTCTGGGGTTTGCACCCGGTAACCAGGACTTCCCGAGAGGTCACTCATCCCAGATTTCCTTTGGCTCAAGCGCGCTTAACTATGGAGTTTCCCCCACAATCAAGCTCACTTATCTTACTACCCCATTTGCAAAACCTTAGCAAGTATTGTGCCTCATGAACCATTCAAGTAGAGTTCCCTTCACTCTTTTGAATTTAATTATTGAGTGGTTTTTGCAGTGCATTATATTAGATATCATTTTTGGGATTCAACTGCATTAAGTAAGTCATTCATCTATGGCCATTTCCATGAGAGGTAGTCGTAACTGACTCAAAGCTTATTATAAACTAGATCAACTCTGCATATCATTGTCACGTGCACACACACAGTGGTTTACTAGATGAATTCATCACTTTAAAATCACGTTTTTATTTTATTGTATGCTCATGTATATACATGGAAAGGAATTCAGTCGCTAACTATCTTTCTAGTGAGGTCACACAGCAACACAGGGGGTAGTGGTTGATTCAAGAATTTCGAGACAAGGAGTTCTATCAGTTTTTCCACTAGCCATTCATTGAACAGGATGGACTTATATCTGAATGACATGCCATGATCATTCGACAGTTAGATGCATTTTTGTCTTCATATATTATGAACTATATGGACAACTATGTTTTTTACTTGTTAATAATTATGTCTTTTATTGTAAATATTGTAACTATATGAACACTAATCTGGATAGAATGGCTTAGTCCATTACTTGTGATTATGCATACTCACATGTTGATGATACAACATGTAATTTTACTATCTTGTTAATAAAAATTACTATTTTTTCTTGGGAAAAAAACTTAACTATTGACAGATCAATAAATAGCTCAGTAACTTAAATAAGCTAAGATAACTATGGAAAGAAAATATCATATTCAACTCTTATGCCATTCCTTGCATATCTAGTGGCTTTCATATTCAATTCCCATCCCATTGTGATTTCTTTTCCAATGTTATTGATATGGTTATCTTTCCAGCATTACTCAAAATTTGATTTAAGTTACCCAACCAATATTGAAACACATACTTGAAAATGGGTCCTGCATGAACGAGAATTATAAAATTACAAATTACAAATATTATTATGATTGTAAATAGTGTAGGTTGCAAGGATGGACAAAGATTTAAAGAATGATTACTGCAATATTCCTAATACTAAGTTTAGCAGTGTCATTTTCTACAAACAATGACTCCTTTGAGTCTTAATTACGGATGATAGAGAAGAAAGCTAGTGAATGGAAATCCTAGATGCCAAATTATTTTTAAAACAAATGATAATACCCCTAGTACAATACCATAGGAGGATCAACATAATGGAAACTATGGATAGGAGACCATTGTTGCCAAGCATGAGCCCTTATCCAAGGTTGAGGAGGGATACCTAATAGTGACAAGGATGATCCTGAGGCCATAGGAGTGATCCTTGCAATTGCATGATCCATCATTTTAATGACTTTGATTATGATTTTTGAACCTTGTATGCCTTGTTATCATTTCTATTGCTAGTATTATTGGGCATGGGTTTAGTTATTCGACAACATGTGACATTTTCTATTTTGGACATTTCAGCCAAGTACTTATTATGGTTTTAATATTTCCTCATCGTAGCGTACTGGTGGAGTCTACAACCAAATTTTTTCCCATTGTAAAAATGTAATATATTGAAGTGTAGGGGTCATCCAACCCTGTCATTTTACATCCTATTGTATAATGGCAACAAAGAAGTCTTTCCACACAAAATCTGCTAAAATAAGTAACACTCAATAATATATAAATCATGTATTGTAGCATAATGATGACCTGAATAATGTTAGAAATTGTAGCAAGAAAGGCTCAATTTGACTTGTGCTTAGTAAAGTTGAGCAATTTGATTTTCCACATCACCAGGATGACTTGGATGGTAGTTAACTTGTGTGACATGGCCTTGTCTCCTAGTTCGATCAACTACTTCGAGTTTGTAGGCTTGGAGCTTACAGTGATTGCTAAAATCTAGCAATCTGGTTAAGTTATTTTCAGTTGAACTCAATTAACTAAGCTCAAGTCGGATTTCAGAGATCTGTGGTGTGTGATTTTCGAATCTTTGATCGGAGAGTCCACAGTAAGTGAATTTTTACACCAACGTTTCGAATCCCAAATGGGATCCATCATCAGGTCATTAATTAAGTCAGTTAAGTAGTAGAAATGTTTTTAACTCACTAATCTCTTAGTTACACCAGTAAATAAACTAAAAATAGCACATACATGCATGTAATTCGAATTGTCTATCAGAGTGAAGGAAAAGGCACATTGTAAATATCAATTGTATACTAGTTGAGTGTACAAACTTGATATTAAGAAGGTGATCAATTCCTTGGGAATTGTGTAAGGAAATAGGGAATTCCCCTATTATTTGGGAGCTCAATTTCTCCTAAATTGCACAAGGAAATAAGAGGAAGTTGGAGGTTTGAATTGGCTAAGTGTTTGCCAGAGTAGGACAGTCAGCAGAAGAACAAGTTTATAGTGTAGGGTGTGCTTCAGATTTGAAGCATGAAATTGTAATAGTTTCTCATTCTCATATGATTAATGAAAAGTAGTGGAGGGGTTTTTCCTAGTTGGGTTCTCCAGTAAATCATTGTGTTATTGTATTTTTGATGGTTGCATGTCATTGAATGTGTTTCTAAATTGTGATTTCCATTCTGTAGAATTGTAGAGGAAATTTGTAATCTTTTATTTTCAATTTGAATTCATCGGTAGTATCAAATTTATATTAATTTTTTCATGGTATTAGAGCTTGAAAACACAATAGAAACCAATCAATAGATCTTCTCCCTCAGAAATTTTGATTTGTATTATTCAGTGAAGTTGTTTTCTTATGTGCGGGAAAATGTCTTTCAATGGATTGAGATTGGAGTATTCCCTGGAGGGAACCTCAAATTCCATATCTTGTAAGGACAAGATGCAATTTATACTCGATGATAATGGAGTGTTGGAGTACACCAAAACTAACATTCCAAAACCAACAACATCACACAAACGTTAGCCCAGTGGAAGAAGGATATTGCAAAAGCTAGGAGGATCATCCTGGAGGGTGTGAGAGACCACATAGTCTCAAATTTTCACATCAAGGAAACTCCATATGCTCTGTGGAAGACCCTCACTGAGTTATTTGAAAATAAAAGTGATTCTAGAAAATGGGCATTGAGGGACAACCTTAGAAACATTTGATTGTAGAAAAATGAAACCATTCCATATTACATCTCCATATTAACTCAGGTTCAAGAAGAACTTGGAGGAGTAGGAGAAAATATGCTATCTTCTGAGTAATGAGCCTAGCTTTCCTAGGCCTTCTAAAATCTTGGCACAACTGCCATGACTCTATAAATGGAAGGGACAAATTGCCAAATTAGGAGAGACTTATTTCCAATTTGGTGTAGGAAGAAATTCAAAGGAACGCCATAGATGGACTAACACACAATGCTGAGGAGGAAGAAAAAATTTCCTTTGTAAGAAAGGGAAAGAAGGCCCAAGGTAAGCTTAAGTCCAGCTAGAACAATGGCAAGAAGAAGGACCTCAACAAGATAAAATGTTTTCACAGCCACAAATATGGGAACTATGCAACAAAGTGTTCGCACAAGAAGTATAACAAGAAACCTTCGGGAGGAGTAGAAGTTGAAGAACTTGCCTCACAATTTGAATTAGAATTCACCCTAATTACATGCATGGGCAACACTGTAATGGGGAGTGTGTGGTGCCTAGATTCAACTGCTTTGTTCCATATGACATGATGCAAATAATTCTTTAGTATCCTAGAGGAAAAGGATCTCCAAATGCACATAGAACTTGGAGATGATGGGAGGTAAAATACCAAAGGAATTAGAATTGTAACCTTTAAGAGGGATTCAAGCTCTCATCGTCATCTGAAGGATGTTATGTTTGTACCTGTGTTGAAGAATAATTTGATATTTCTAGCTATATTGGAGGATAGAGCATATGATGTTTCTTTCAGTAAGGGGAAATGCTTTTTGAGACATGTATCTACTGGATGAGTGAAACAAATTGGAGTTTGAGTGAAAAATCTCTACAAACTTGAGGTGGAAGCTTCAGTTTCACTGAGGAGAAAGGAAGAAAAAGTGCAAAGTTGAGATGTTGGGAACTTTGGCACAAGAGCATGGGAAACTTATACAATGGGGTCTTAAAAATCATGCAAAATATTACCACCAGTCTCTTGAAATGTATCCTTGACCAACATGTTAGAAAATGTAGCAAGAACGACTCAATTTGACTTTAGCCTTAGTCAAATTAAGTAAATTGAATTTCCACATCAGTAGGACAACTTGGAGGTAGTTAAGTAGTGTCACATGGCTCTTGTCATTCAGTTAGCTTAGTAAATTCAAGTTAGGGGCTTGGTGTTCATTCATGCATGTGTTGATTGCTAAATTTTAGCAATATAGTTTAGTTATTTTTAGTTGTATTGAATTAACTGACCTATAACTATTGATAGAGTCAGTTGAAGGTCAGTTTTGTAGTGGGACAATAGTCTAACTCAGAGATATGTTAGCTAAATGATTAATTATACCAAAATATCTCATGCATGCATGGAATTAAAATTCTCAACTAAGGTGGGTGAGACAAGGCTAGTGTAACATGATTTTTATACTAGTCGAGTGTATAATTGTTGTATGCAGTCAAGAGATCAATTCCTTGGTAATTCACAAGGAAGTAAGGACTTACTTATTTTCTAGGAGCTCGAATTTTCTCAGGATTGCACAAGGAAATAGGAGGTTGGAGGAGGCAAAATTTGGCTAAGTGTTAAATAGAGGCTCTCATTCAGTAGTGAGAACAATTTTACTCTTGCAGGTTGTGCTCAGAGCTAGAACAAGAAATTGTAATAGTTTCTCATTTCAACTAATGAAAAGAGGCTTGAGGGGTTTTTCTTAGTCGGGTTCTCCTAGAATCATTGTGGACTCATGGTTTTTCTTGTTTCATGTATATGCATGTTGTTCTAAATTGTGATTTCCATTCCAAAGATTAGTATAGTAGACTTTATGTCTCTCCCTCTCTTTTTTTTTTTTTTTGCAGTTCGAAATATTGAGAAATTGCAATTTCTATCGAATTTCTGCATGGTATTACTGCCCTAAAATCACATTAGAAAAAGTATTTAAAATTTTTCCCTCAATAATTTCGAATTTGCAACTTTAGTGCAATAGTTGTTTCTTCAGATTTGGGAGAATGTCTTTGAATGAACTGAGATTGGAGTATGCCCTGGAGGTTAGCTTGAATTTCATAGTCTGGAAGGATTGAATGGAAGTAGTTCTTAATGATACTGGCGTGTTAGAATATGTTAAAACTAATATTGCAAAACCTCCACAGTCGAATGCACAACAATTAACCTAGTGGAAGAAGGATGTTGCAAAGGCCAAGAGAATTCTTGTGGAAGGCGTGAGAGACCATGTGGTCTCAAATATCCATGGTCAAAGAAACTCCACATGCTATGTGGAAAGCACTAACTGAGCTATTTGAAAAAGCAGTGAACATAGAAAATTGGCCCTAAAAGACAAACTTTGAAACACCAGGATACACAAAAATGATATTATTCCACAATATCTCTCCAAATTTACTCAAGTTCGAGATGAGATTGGAGAGGTTGGGGTGAATGTAGCGGAAGATGATCTAGTGAGCCTAACTCTTCTAGGCCTTCCAAAATATTGGCATAGATACCATGTCTTTGTGAATTGAAGGGAACAATTACCAAATTGGGAAAGGTTGTAGTCTGATTTGGTTCATGAAGAGATCTGGAGAAATACCAGAAATGGAACACCATCCAAAGGAGAAGATGAAGAGAATATTTCCTTAGTTGGGAATGGGAAGAAGGGAAAAGGAAACAAGACCCAAAGAAAGCCTGAACCCAGCCAAAATAATGGCAGGAAGAAATACTTGAGCAAAATAAAATGTTTCCATTGCCACAAATATGGGCACTATGCAACAAAATTTCAGCGCAAGAAGTCTAACAAGAAGCCTTCAGGAGGAGCAGGTGGTTAAGAACTAACTTCAAAATTCAAACTAGACTTCACTCTAATAGCATTCAAGGCCAAAACTGTTATGGGGATTGTGTGCTACTTTGATTCCAATGCCTCATTCCATAACGTGTAAGGAATTTTTCAACAACTTGGAGGAGAAGGATCTCCAAATGCATATTGAATTGGGGGATGATGGGAGGTACGATGATACAAGAATTGGTATTGTCACCTTTAAGAGGGAGAGATCCTCCCCTCTTCACCTAAAATATCTTATGTTTGTACATGGGCTAAAGAAGAACATGATCTCTGTAGCAATAATGAGGATAGAGGTTATGATGATTTCTTGAAGATTTTTGTGGTGGGTATTTTGAGTATTATAGTTCATAATCAATTCCACAGTAGTCATCGTTTGCGTTGATGTTTTGAGTTTACGACAAGAATCATCATAAGGAAATGATCCTAATGATGAGTCTTGTTGTAAACTCGAAATGTCGACACAAACAATGACCATTGTGGAATTGATTCCAAACTCTAATACTCAAGAGGCTATGCTGTTATTTTTAGTAAAGGGAAAGCCTTTATGAGACACATAGCTATCGGGAAAGTGAAGCAGATTAGAGTTTGAGTGAAGAACGTATACAAACTTGAGGTGGGAGATTATGTTGCATTGACCAAAAAGGAAGAAAAAGTGCAGAGTCGTGATGTTGGAGAATTCTAGCACAGGAGATTAGGTCATCTACACCATGGTGCCTTAAAAATCATGCAACATATCACGATCGGTCTCCCTAAAGGCTCCCATGACCAACAAGATGTATGAAAGGGTTACACATTGGGGAAATAGGTCAAATCCACCTTCCATGGCCAAGATAGTAAAGAAGATGCAATTTTTGAGTGATTCTACTATGATGTTTATGGAACCAAAAAAACATAAGTACTATGCAATTTTTATTCATGATTTCTCTAGAAAATGCTAGATCTTCTTCATGCATAAGAAGGATGATTTTTTCTCAAAAAAATTGAATTCAAGGCATTGGTTGAGGAGGAGACTGGAAAGAAGGTGAAGGCCCTCAAGTAGCTGAGAGGAAAAAGAGGGGCATAGTGGGAGTAGAAAGAGACATGTAGCATGAACAGGGGCTTCCATTGCATTTATGGGTAGAAGCATGCAACACAACAATCTACTTGTAGAACTAGAGTCCTCATAGAATACTTGGCATGATCACACCAGAGGAATATTTCTCTAGGAGAAAGCGTAATGTGTCTAATTTCATAATTTTTAGAGATTCAATATATTTTCATGTCTCTAAGGATTTGAGGAAGAAACTTGAGCCTACAATAGAGTTTTGAGTTTTTATAGGATACATCGAAACTCCACACAATTACCGTGTGTATTTACCTTCACTGAGGATGATAGTTGTGAGGAGAGATGTCAAGTTAAAAGAGGATAAGGCTATGAGATGATCTCTAGAATGAGAGCTAAGTATCTCACCAGAGCAAGAGCATCTATCTCTAAAGGAGGAGCCTCAGGATGAGCTTCAAGAGGTTGTGGAGTAGCCACATGTAGTGGAGTAGAAAGGAGGCAGAGTGGAGGCACCCACTCAACCAAAATATTTCATAGAGGGGAAAAAGAGAACTAGAGAAGTTGATAAATTATTGTAGGATGCTAGGGAGAATGTAGGAGCCCCTACATCAGTATGCATGAAGAGGAGGTCACTTGAGAGGTACACTGGTTACATGGCTCTCATGACATTGCTCATTGAGACAAAAGCCTTCTTCATTTGAGGAAGAAGTTTCTCAACCTGTTTGGGTTAATTCCATTGTGGAAGAATATGAATCCCTTATGAAGAATAATGTATGGGATGTGGTGCCGAGACCAGAATGGAAATCAATGGTTGGTTCCAAATGGATCTACAAAGTGAAGCATGCAACTGATGGGAGCATCAATAAGTATAAGACCAAATTTGTGGCCAAAGGATTCCCTCAAGTAGAGGGAGTGGACTATGAGGAAAGTTTTGCACCAGTTGCAATATATTCCTCAATCAGATCCATTCTAGCATTGTCTATGTAGATGGGGTGGAAAATACACCAGATGGATGTGAAGAACTTCTTTCTCAACGGTGTTGTTGAGGAGGAAATTTACATAGAGAATCCATAAGGATTTGAGACATATGATCGGGAGTCACGTGTGTGTAGACTTAGGATAGAATTATATGGTCTCAAGCAGGCACCCCAAGCATGGTACACTTGGAGCGATAGTTATCTTAGTGGATTGGGATTCAACAAAAGTGAAGTAGATGTGAAACTCTATCACATTGTGGTAGATGGTAAATTGCTTATTCTTGTTTTGTATGTTTATGATTTAATATTGATAAGTGATGAGCATCTAATCTGCTCTTGCAAAGAGGATATTGCAACGGAATTTGAGATGAAAGACATGGGCTTAATTCATTACTTCCTTGAGCTGGAAGTATGGAAAGGTGACGATGAATTGTTTGTGTCTCAAGGGACGTATGCCTTTGAAATACTTCAAATATTTCACATGGAGAATTGTAAGCCTATAGACACACCTCTAGCTACAAACTAGAGGAAGGAGAATGCCACTTTAGGTGAAGAGGTTGATGCTACCATTTACAGGAATCTTGTAGGCCCTTGATGTATCTTGTGAACACAAGACCTAACATGTGCTATGTAGTAAACCAATTTAGTCAAGCTATGGTGAGGTCTACCAAGTTATATTGAAAGGAAACAAAGCATGTGTTATGGTACCTCGGAGGCACTACCGGGTATGGATTATGGTATAGGAGGATAGAGGGAGTGACGCTGCAAGGCTTCATAGATGAAAATTGGTAGGGAGTTCATCATATAGGAAGATTACTTTAGGTTCTATCTTCAGGGTTGGGTCCACAGCTATTTCCTGATATAGCAGGAAGTAAAGGTCTATAGCACTCAGCTCAACAGAGGCTAAATACATGGCTGCAAGTCAAGAAACATGTGAGGCCATATGGACGAGGAAAATACTTGTGGGTCTTTTTAGTCAGCAGATGGATCCAATAGTGATATATTTTGATAATCAGAGTTGCATTAAGTTCTCTAAGAATATGATATTTCATGATAGTTCCAAGAAAATTGATATCTATTATCATTATTTGTGGGATTGTGTGCAGAGGAGAATTATGTTGCTACAATACATTCCAACTGAGAAACATGATGCTGACATCTTGAAAAAGGAATTTTCAAGAGGTAAATTCGAATTCCACAGGTGCATGATAAGGGTGGTGACAAATCCCTTTCTTGCTAAGAAGGAGTGTTAGAAAATGTAGCAAGAAAGGCTCAATTTGACTTTAGCCTTAGTCAAATTGAGTAAATCAAATTTTCACATCAACAAGACAACTTGGAGGAATTTAACTAGTGTGAAATGTCTCTTGCCACTTAGTTAGCTCAATAAATTCAAGTTAGGGGCTTGGACTTCATTCATGCATGTGTTGATTACTAGTTCAGTTGTATTCAGTTGTATTCAGTTGTATTCAATTAACTAACCTCTAGCTATTGATAGAGTTAGTTGACGGTCAGTTGTGTAGTGGGATAATATTCTAACTCAGAGATTTGTCAGTTAATTGGTCAATCAACCCAAAATAGCTCATGCAGCATGGAATTCGAATTGCTTAGCTGAGGTGGAGGAGACAAGGCTAGTGTAACATGAGTTGTATACTAGTTGAGTGTATAGTTGTTGCATGCAGTCAGGAGATCAATTCCTTGGGAATTGTACAAGGAAATGGGGAGTTACCTATTGTTTAGGAGCTCAATTTTTCTTAGGATTGTGCAAGGAAATAAGAGACTAGAGGAGGAAGAATTTGCCTAAGTGTTGACTGGAGACTCTCATTCAGCAATGATAACAATTTTACTCTTGCAAGTTGTGCTTAGAGCTAGAGGAAGAAATTGTAATAGTTTCTCCATTCAATTGATTAATGAAAAGTGGTTTGAGGGGTTTTTCCCAGTCAGGTTCCCCTAGAAATCACCATTTACTTGCATTTTTTCTTGTTGCATGTCTATGTATGTTATTCTAAATTATGATTTCCATTCTACATATTAGTAGAGTAGAATTTTCTTCTCTTGTTTTCAGTTCAAAATCTTGAGAAATTGCAATTTATATAAAATTTATACATAGCATGATTACAAGGGATGCACACTGGGGAAATATGTCAAATCCACCTTCAAGGGCCAAGATAGTAGAGATGGAGCAATATTGGAGAGAGTCCACTCTAATGTATGTGGATCATTTTCTATAGCCTCTACAACAAAACATAGGTATTATGTAATTTTTGTTGATGACATTTCTAGAAAATGCTAGATTTTCTTCATAAGGAAAAAGGATGAAGTGTTTTCCAAATTTTTTGAATTCAAAGCATTGGTTGGAAAGGACACTGGTCAGAAATTGAAAGCCCTGGGAAGTGACAATGAAGGAGAATTTGTTTCTAACACCTTCAAGGAATTTTGTGCCAAGGAGGGTATTAGAAGAGAACTAATAACACCTCATATCCGACAGCAAAATGGGGTGGCTGAAAGGAAAAACAGAAGCATAGTGGGAGAAACAAGAGCCATGTTTCATGATCAAGGGATGCCCTTAAATATATGGGAAGAAGAATGCAACACAACATTTTATTTGTAGAACAAGAGCCCTCACATAATACTTGGCATGATCACACTCGAAGAAGCTTTCTCTGGGAGAAATCCATATGTATCTCATTTTTGAATTTTTGGAGCTATTGTGTATTTTCATGCATCCAAGGATAACATGAAGAAATTGGAGCCTACAACTGAGATGGGGGTCTTTGTAGGATACAAAGAGAATCCACATAACTATAGGGTTTATTTTCCCTCACTCAAGCTTATAGTAGTGAGGAGAGATGTCAAATTTCATGAGGAGAAGGCTACAAGATGCAATCTAGTGTGAGATCTAAGTATCCCACTGAAGGAGAAGCCTTAGATAGATATTAAAGATGTTGTGGAGAAATTATAAGTGGAGGAGTAGACAAGAGGCTGAGTGGAGGCACCCACTCAACTAGAATTTGCTTGAGATGGGAGGAGGAGAAATAAAGAGGCTAACAGGTTGGTGTTGTTGTAACATTATTTGATTTTGATAAGTTAGCATATTAATAAAAAAAAATTAAAAATTAAAATGTTAAGTTAGGATATGGATGCAAAAGAAAGAAAAGTTAAAATGTTAGGCAAATTTAATGTTTTATAGGCATCTACATCAATAAAATGTTAGGTGGCATGCATGTAGATATCATTACGAAGGGACATTTCAGAGATCTGGCTCTGCTTGAATGAATTCCGCCTCTATTATGGTTTCAGAACTATCCCGTCGTCCTTCTCCATTGTGCCCTCGGCCTCTCTGCCCTTCGATGCCGCTAACCTCCTCTCCATGGACCTGCCGCCTGGAGGGGTGGGCTCCGCCCCCCCTCCCTCATCAGATCCCTTTCCTGACAATTCTGAAAATGAAGATGCTCTAGTTGGTCAAGGCCCGAACCCATCTGATGGCACTCGCCCAGATCCTACTAAAGACAATAATGGAGATGCTGCTGCAGATCAGAAAGCAGCCAAAGATAAGGGAACAGATAAAAACAAATCAACATCACGGCCAAAAGCGTTCTCTCCAACATGCATTCCCAAGTTTGCAGAGAGAAAAAGAATAGATCTCCCCAGTGAATGATTAAATTCCCAAATCCAATACATGAGTGATCATGCACTCATAGGCAAGTTCCTCGGATTCTGGTAACCTGAAAAGGCCTTATATGAATGTATCGCCTCTAAATGGAAGCCTAAAGGTCAAGTTTCCCTGCAACTAGGCCCCAAAGGATTTTTCACTGCTATCTTCAATTTCCTGGAGGACAAAACTCGCATCTTCGAAGGAGTTCCATACTTCTTTAACTCTGCAGGCCTTTATCTTCGGGATTGGAAAGCAAGGTTCGATCCGAACAAAGAGGGTTTTACCTGGGCTCCGGTATGGATATGCTTGTATTCCCTCCCTGTGGAATATTGGAACAACGAGACCTTAAAGGACATTGGAAACAACCTAGGAGTCTTCATCAAAGTTGTTGAGGAAACCAGATACCGAAGATACACTTCCTATGCCAGAATCTGTGTACACATGCATCTGGCTAAAGAACTCACAAACAAGGTAAGTTTATTTCATGACGATTATGAATGGACTCAAACAATAGACTACGAACATATCCCTTTTCGCTGTAGAAAGTGCCATGAGCATGGCCATCTTTTCAGGGACTGCCCTTTGAATGTTCAGTCAAAAGCTTTCGCACCTGAGACCAGTAAAGATGCAGAAGGATTCATGAGAGTTCCGAGCCGTAGAAAGCAAGCCAAGAAACCTCCAGCTGCTCTAGAAGTTCCAAAGCAACCTGTAACTCAGACAGCTTTGGAATCCTGTCCTCCTCAAACCCTATGGAGGATCATGATCCATCCCCTCTTTCAGATCCTTCCCCTTCAACCCCTGTGCCTCCCCCAAATCCCTCAGCTTCGTCCTCTAAGTCCGCTCCAGCCAGTACTCCCGCCTCAACCTCCACTGATAATAAACATGCTTCAGAAATAGCCATACAATCCTCCATCATGGAGATTGACACTTCTCAAGCTCTCAATACCAATCATGAGTCAGACGAAGAGGAACAGGACAAACCAACACACATGGAGGAGGAACCAGAAAGTGAAGGTCTAGGAAGTATTGACATTCTCAAATTGGATGCAGGAAGTCTGGATCTACTCAAACTGGAAGCAGCGTGTCGACAGAAAACTTTCAGTGATATTCCTCCAAGGGAGATCGACAAACTTGAAGGAGTTCTAATCAAAGCATAGCAAAACAAATATCATAGCATTCAAGCAGGCAGTCCTTGGGATGGTAAAAAAACTCTGAAAGACTCGAAAAAATGAGGGCGCAAAACAGATCTGCAAAGGACTATCATTATTGGAGAAATGTTGGTGGACTCTAGAAGTTTCCCCAAGCTGACCAAGTTTTTTAAGGCTCTCCCCCACGGTTCCTCATGAAGCTCATATCATGGAATGTGCGAGGGCTTAATAGCTCTGCAAAACATCGAATGTTAAAAAACTTGATTCAAAAAGAAAAGCCTACTTTAGTCTTTCTATAAGAAACCAAAGGCAATAATACTGTTCTGGAGAAAATTCTAAACAAATTTTGGACTGGTTGTCAATCAGTCTCTGTGGATGCATCAGGTGCCTCTGGAGGGCTTGCAATCATATGGAACCCTCAAATTCTATCTCTTCAGGATTTCCATGCCTCTCACTTCTTCATTCAAACTACTTTCCATCTTATTGGTACTAATATCCACGGTCTCCTAACTAATGTGTACTTCCCTCAAGATAATCAATAAAAGAAGGATCTGTTGAACACTCTCACAAATCTTAGCTCAGGCAGAAGCTATCCCTTCTGGATCAGTGGTGGTGAATTCAACACTATTATAGCGCTGGAGGAAAAATTCGGAGGTCGAGCACGATTAGAAGGGGATAGCATTGGCTTCAAATATTTCATATTAAATAATCAGCTCATGGACCTTCAAACCTAGAACGGTATGTTTACATGGACTAACAAACGAAGAGGATCTCAGCACATAGCATCCATACTGGATCATTTCCTTCTGTCGGATAACGCCATTCATCTGGGTGGAGAATTCCATGCTTCCATTCTGCCTCATGTAGGTTCAGATCACTGGCCTATAATGTTACAATGGTCACGTCCAGAGTCAAAGAGCAATAAACCTTTCGCTTCGAGTCCTTCTGGTTTTCTCATCCTAATTTCAAAGATGTGGTCATAGCAGCCTGGAAATCCTTCACTCCCCCCGAAGGAGCCAAAATGTATCAATTTCAAAAAAAGTTAAAACATCTTAAACTAGTGTTGAAAAATTAGAATCGCACTCAGTTCGGCAATATATTTGATCAAATTAAAGAGTTGGAGCAGCAAATGAACACGCTGCAACAACGCATCATATTAGAGGGCATAACGGAGGACTATGCATCACAAGAGCAAGCACTCCTAAACCAGATTGAAATGAGCAGGCAGCAAGAAGAGACTCTCTGGCGTAAAAAATCCAGGATCAGATGGCTCAAGGATCGGGAGAAAAATAC
This sequence comes from Pinus taeda, assembly GCA_000404065.3. NCBI lineage: Eukaryota > Viridiplantae > Streptophyta > Pinopsida > Pinales > Pinaceae > Pinus > Pinus taeda. Next base: position 66,979 of record APFE031192360.1, on the reverse strand, counting down.
TAAGTTCTTTCACAAGTCAACCATTCAAAGGAGAATGCACAACAATATCGCCTTGGCCCTTCATCAACAATCAACAAGGGGAGCGCCTAGAGAAGCATGAATATATAGTACAGGAATTCCAAGAATACTTTCAGGACATTCTCAGAGAACCGCCTGGTAGCAGAAATCAAGCCATTCAAAATATTGTGCATCGCATTCCTAAAATCATTAATGAGGATCATAACAACAAGCTTCTCCAGCCTGTTTCCATGCAGGAAGTGGAGGACACAATGGCCCAGCTTAAAGATGGTAAGGCGCCTGGCCCTGACAGATTCACAGCCAATTTCTTTCATGCCTTATGGGAGCATATCAAAATAGAGGTCCGGGAGCTTGTGGATGAATCTCATTCAATGCACTGGGTTCTACCTTCTCTAAATACGACCTTCATAGCGCTTGTTCCTAAAGTGGGAGATTCCAAGACTCCTGATGAATATAGGCCAATTGCATTATGTAATGTCATCTACAAGCTTATATCTAAAGTTGTGGCGAACAGACTCAAACCTCTTCTCCCTCTCCTTATTTTTCCAAAGTAGACAGGATATGTAGAAGGGCGCCAGATTATGGATGGTATCATTCTCTCCCACGAAGTGATCCACTCTCTCAAGATATTGAAAAAGCCAGGTATGATCCTCAAACTAGATCTCTCCAAAGCTTTTGACAAACTCAGCTGGACCTATATTAAACACATCTTACTTGCATTTGGATTCAATGCCATCTGGACTAGATGGATTATGAACCTCGTTTCCTCCCCTTGTTTCTCCATCCTTCTCAATGGATCCCCCTCCCCTCCATTTCACCCTTCTCAAGGCATTTGTTAAGGAGACCCACTTTCCCCGTTCATCTTTGTTCTCATGGCTGAAGGTTTAAGCCACCTTCTTCACTCGGCCTCCAATTCACACTCTCTCAAGGGAATTTCTCTGCATGGCCAATCCCCCATCACTCACCAACAGTTTGTTGATGATAACAGGCTTTTTGGCTATCCGTCAGTGCAAGAAGCCTCTGCTTTTAAACACTTGCTCAATATTTTCTCAGAAACCTCTGGTACAACCATCAATGCTTCCAAATCTCAACTATTTTTCTTCCATACTCCCACTCTCACTCAAAGGAATATAGCTCGGATTTTGGGCTTTTCGATAGCCAAGCTTCCCTCAAAATATCTGGGGGCACCCCTGTTTGACTCCGCCATCAAACATTCCGCCTGGAGGACCCTCCTTGACAAACTCGAAACTCAGCTTTCCTCCTGGACATACCACTCTCTCAACATTGCCAGCCGAAGCATCCTCATCAAATCTTTCCTCCAATCCATGCCTTTGTACCTGTTCTCAATCTTGGCTGCCCTGAAATGGGTTCTCAAATACATTCATGACCTTCAAAGAAATTTTCTTTAGGGCTCCTCTAGCCATAACAAAAAATGGGCCCTGGTCAAATGGTCGGAGGTTTGTCTCCCGAAATCAGATGGGGGATTAGGCCTGAGGGATCCTCTTCACAGCAAGAACATCATGGGGCGCGCATATGGTGGAACTGGCTCTCCAAACCACTTACTCCTTGGGGTCACCTTTGGCAAGCCAAATACGCTCTTGGGAGTTCTGTGGAGGATCTAATCCACTTCAGTTCATCCACACCGGGTTCTCCAATTTGGAACACTGCCAAAATCCATAGTGCCTTCGTTCAAGTGTACAGCTTTTGGTAAATCCACTTAGGCAATACTGCAAGATTCTGGGAAGATTCCTGGCAACAACTTCCCAAACTTGCCTCACTTTTTCATAAATCCAAGTGGCAAACAACCATGCATCAAAATGAACAAATCCATGTAAATCAATTTTGGAAACAACACTCATCCCACAGATTTCAGAATTGGAGATCGGCGGACACATAGCAAGACAATTGGCAGGAGGAAACCTATGATGAAATTGACAATGAGCTCAAACTCAGGAAAATTAAATTATCAGATCAGAAAGATCAACTGAGATGGGGATACACTACCAGGGGCTTGTTCACTACCAAGGAAGCTTATCAAATCCTTCATCATCCTCGGCAGTTTATAAAAGATCCACTTTGGGACCAAGTCTGGCAAACTAACATTTGGCCTAAGGTCTCCACCTTCCTCTGGCTTCTAATTAAACAAAGGATCCTCACATGGGATAACCTGTAGAAGCATGGATTCATAGGGCCATCCAGATGCTCCAACTGCAATCTTCACACAGAGACCATTAAACATCTCTTGGATACTTTCCCATTGGCAGCTCAAATGTGGGAGAGAGCTGCTCAATGCAATAGCTGATCAGGAAGAAGAGAAGGTGACATAGTTAATACTATCAGGAATTGGCCTCGTAACCCTTTTGTTAGTCCTCTTCTTAACGCCCTCTGGATCCTCCTCCCAGGCTTCATCTACTGGATCATTTGGAAGGAAAGAAACAACCGAATTTTCAAAAACCATAATTCGCCTTTTGATACCCTCTGGCTCCTTCTCAAGTAGAATCTGCGAGAAACCTTGGCTCTTAGACAATGGCAAGATTCAGATATGCCTACCCTCCCCAGGAGTGTCTCATTCTCGCAAACTGGAATCTTGATCTCACTGCTGTAAATCACACCAAACCCAATCTCTCAAATCACTCTGATTCAGCTCATTCGTGGTCGCCTCCCGCAACCCATCCTTACAAGTTGAACTTTGATGGTCCGGCCAAAGGCAATCTTGGCCCGGCTGGATATGGAAGCATATTTAGAAACGCTGAAGGCTCAATACTGCATATCTATCATGGATCACTAGGCAGAGAAACCAACAATGTTGCCGAGTTGGAAAGCTTATGGCAGGGCTTATGCATTGCAGATACCAAAAATTTTCTCCCCCTAGAGGTCGAAGGTGATTCACAGATCCTTATAGAGGCTGCAATCCGAATCCAATCAGGATCCTCAGCTGCAAAAATAGCTTCGAGTTGGAGGCTATTGAGTAGATTGGAACAAATTGAAGAATGGCTCAAAATTCCTCTCAACATATCCTTCAAGCACATCAGGCGCACTGCTAATAAGGTAGTAGACAGACTGGCTAGTCAAGGGGCCGATCAACAGTTTCCTTTTTACTCTGGTCTGCTGAACAATTCTAATGATGCACAACTCAAGAGCGACTGCACTCTCTTGGTGCAACAAGATCTATCTCCCCCAGATGTGGGTGCATCACATGGCTTGTAGCTCGATGCCGGCACGGAAAGAAGGCACGTGGCACATCACTCGCGCCAGCCGGCCTCGCATGGGTATTGTTTCAGTGCCCCAGGACTACAATTTGAATGCAACATTTATGCTGCTACCCACCGGCCGTCAGGTTCACAGTTTATTTGTTATGGCTCTTTGTTTGTTCTCCATTATGGCTCTTCCCTTATGCTCCAGTGAAACCTCTGCACCTAGCCCTCGAGAAAGATTAGCTCTCTGTCCATCCTGGGACCTCATCACTGCCTTTCATCTGCGCATCCATCTTCCCTTCAATCTGTTCTGCTCTGTCCTCAGTCATTCCCTCTCTGTCTCCTTAGTAGAGCTTGTCCTGTTCCTCCCGCCTTCCTCAGCATGTCCAGAGTCCACTTTAGGATGAGCTGCAGGCGAGGAAGCTCCCATGGTAAAATCTCTTGCCAGCTATTCTCCACGACCTCGGTGTCTCTATTTAATGCTTTGGATTTCAATTTTTCCAGTTACCTTGTCACTAGAAATGGTCAGGGCAGAGGAAGGAGGCAAACCACCACTAAAGCTTTCTCCTCCCATCCCCAATCCCATACTGCTCGCCTCCACATCCCTTGCTCCCTTAGAAACTCTACCATCATTGCATCTGTTACAGTTGAGTTAAGTGAAGACTTTGTTGGTTCGGAAGTTGAAGGTTTGGGAGCTGTTGGTCTAAGTGCTCCAATGGAGACGAAGATAGCAGACAAGAACGAGGCCACTCAACGAAAGGATCCTAGTGGCTCGGTTAATCAGGAAGCTAACACTCGCGCTGGTCCCAGTGCTACTATAAAGGGTGATTCTCCAGGGAAAGAAGGCCAACTCTCTGAACCTAAAGATTCTGACCATTTCGGCTGCCGAATCATTGAGAAATCGCCTCCTACTTCGCATGGTGATTGATTAGGTTTGCTACTTCTGTTTTTGGCACTGCAGCTGCAAGAAGTCGTCATATCTTCTCAGAATCCTCAGTCTTTTAGTGTCTCACTTTCAGTATCAGTATCAGGTCTCTGCTATTTTTGGCTCGCCAATTTCCCCTGTGTGGGCGGCTCATTTCAGTTCGACTTGCAGTCATGTTCTATGTCTTACAGTTATGTCCTCTTGGACTCTGTACTGGGTAATTAGGCTTATAGGCTCTCTTCTGGTCATAAAAAGGCCTTGCAATTCTTAGTTTTTGAATGGTTCCCAACTCTTTTTACCAGATTCTAAGCAAGTATCTATAGGAAATCTGGTCAGGTTTTCAAGCGATTTTTGTAAGCATGCCTCTCATAGGCTAGAATCCCCGAGACCTTGGTCTCTTTGTAATTTTATTTTGTATTAATATAGAAGTATCCCTAAATAAAGAAGGCAAAAGGAAAATAAAATTCTAGGGAAGCAAAAAGAAAAGAAAGGCTTTGTTTCATGTTTTTATAAATGCACGAGCTGCTAGTCTAATTTCACCACAAACAAACATCAAATGTGTTTTCACGTGCAAAACAAAAGGCAGAGGAGTAAAATCTTTACTCTAAGTTTTATATATCGATTATTTAATATTAATCCTATCCCAAGTATAAAATCCCAAATCATTATCCCCCTCTTCTCACATTTCCCTCCAGCTTCATGTCCCTAAATTTTAACACCCCTCTTATATCGCACATTCCCCAAAATTTCATTAAATCAATTCCTGACCCCACCAAACAATCCTATCATGTCATGATTTAACTCCTCACCATGTCACACTCCATCTCTGCCCATCTTCCCATATCCAATGGACCACATCATATTTTGGCCACCCCTCACCATTTGAGCTTTACCGTCAAGGGGGGGGGGGGTCTGAAATGGGCGATATACCAAACCACGCTTGCCCCACGTGTTGGCTCCTTAGCATTTCGGACCACTCCGGAGTGAAAACACTAACCACTCTTCCCCCCCTCCAAAAAGTTGATTCCCTCGCTCCCGATACTGCTCCCCTACCCGTTACGCTCCCACCATTCACCTTATGCCACCTCATCTGTCCATTAACTCCATCAAATCACATTCATTCCCTCCAGAATTAACCCGTTAAGAATTCAATTGGCTTAGTTGTTAATTAAACGAACCCGTGCCACCTTCAACAAAAAACCAAATTTATTATATAAACCTCATGTCCATTTGAAAACAGATTATTCAATTCATGTTTTATGACTGTTAATTGATTTGTTACATGTACTGCTCGACTAAAACTTTGATTTTTTTTTCCCACCAACGACACCCTCTGCTCATCTATTTTTAGCCTATTGCCTTTGTTCTCACCTCCAAAGCCCGACTTCTGTCTATGAATTCAACCTCCAATCCAATTTTCACTCCTGTTCTTAGCCATAGCCAATATGCCTCCAAAGGATAAAGGACTAGAGGAAATTGTCAATCCTTTGATATTTGCTCCCATAGCTCTTCATCACATCCCTATGGCTGACAGAGACTAAAAAATCCATGAGACACTCTGTGAACTTGACCTCTTCGAGATGTATTGCTGGCTCGAGGAAAAATACATTGCAAGTTTGATGACATCCAGTTGTGGGAGTCAAATTTACCTCACTACATCTTTCCTCGTACCCACCACACCCCAAATGTTATTAGAAAATGTCATGCATCCTGTTTTCCAAGCCAAAGAGCCATATTCACCCCCACTAGAGAAAGTTTGTTTACCATAACTCCTCATGTCATTGATTAGATGATGCAAGCCCCCTCAGTAGAGAATTCTACCCCATTTTCCTATGAAGCACTAGTTAAACTATACCAGAAACTAGACTTTGCCAAGAGAGCCCAACCTATTGAGTTGTTTTTGACACAAGATGCTTCATTACCAAAGAAAAATCCTCCTTATCCCTCCTCCATTTTCCTTGAGAGAGCCAAGAAGATTATTACAGTTGTTTCCTACCTCCTTGGCTACTACTCTAATCAATGGGTAGATGAGGCCATTATAGGATTTTTGTCCATCTTCTCTGCCAATTCTAAACCCTATATTGTGTTTAAGTTCAGCCAATTTCTTGCAGAATCAATTCATTAGAAACTTATCAAATTCCCCACTGAGGAGGTATTCAAGTATGCCTCTGTGTTGGTGTACATGTTCTTATACTTTCTGGGGGACAACATCAACCTATCTCTGCAAAATTTGGATGAGAAGGGAACCAACAACCAGTCATGTTTCGGACTACTCTGGTCATGAAGGAGTAGAAAGAGTACACTTATAAATAGTTTACAGAGATGTTTGTTCACCCAACAATAGGTCTCCTTAGTAGTACAATAGAACTGAGGATTAGTGGAAATTAGAAGGGTGGTGAAGCTGTCATATCAAGTTTAGACGGGAGACTAGTACCTTTATGAGAATTATACATAAATAAGAATATTTGGATGTGAACTCCCACCTTACAAGCTACAAAAATTCCTCCCAATAAGGATTTTTTCTCTAGAGTACAAAAGGCAGATGATCAACATGGATGAAATCCACTTTGTTGCTACCAAGAATAGGTCCCAGTTTAAAAACAAAACACAAGTTGGCCCTTTCATTTGCAATAGCAGGGCAGTAGGAAAAGAAGCAAAAAAAATCTTGAAGGAAATGAAGTTCAGTCTAAGCTTTACCTGGTCATATGATCCATTAGGGATCATTTCTAAATTAAGGGCAGAAACCAAGTCTACTTCTTACTTTCACACATCTAGTCCAGAGATAGAGAAATACAAGAATCAATCAGAATGGGTTTAAAATACCATTCAGGAGGCAGAAAAATAGCAAGTATCATCATCCATAGTGTAGACTCCTACCATGCAGGAGAAGACAACAAAGAGAAGTATAAAGGAAGAGTCCCCTTTAGGGACTGACATTATCAGTGAGGGATTCAAGATAATGTATAGAAAGAAGGCCAAGCTTAGTTCTAGACTAAGCCTTAGCAAGGACTCATAAAGTCTCCTACTACCTCCACAACTTCACAAGAGCAGCAAAAAATTATGAAGACAAGTACATCTACTTCAGGGGAAACAAAGAAGAGAATATTGGACATCTTCAATGAGATAAAAGTAAAAAATGAAGCCTTGAAGATTAACACCTACAACCAGTTCTGGAAGCAAAATTTTGGTGCTCAAAGTAGGTTGATGTCAGCCTTTGACTCATAAAAGGGGAAAATTCAAATGGCATTCCTACAAGCACAAGTTCCCCAACCTAAGACTACATCAGACTACAAAAAGACAACTTTTGAGTTTGATTTAAAGGATATACATCCCATCAATTAGATGGAGATGCACAAGTAGACTGGGGAAATGATATTTTCAACTCTTACTAACACTGCCATGACTTTATCAAAACTGCAGGTTACCTTAGCAAATGTCCAATCACAGCTAAAGATGGAGAAGGTCTCTGCACTTGCCAAAGACACCAGGATTAAAACCATGGAGGACTTCATAATCAAACTAGGTTATGATCCTTCAAACATCAATGCTGCAGAGGAACTTGTGAAGAAGAATAATTTGGACATAGCAGCATTGAGGAAGTAGTTAAAACTACCAGCTACAGAAGATCCCCTGGCTAAGGAAGACACAAAAAGCAGATATGATGAAGCTCATTATGGAGTAGACTACACAGCTCAAGCAAATGGAGATAGAGATGGAGAAGCTAATTAAAGAAAAGGAGAAAGTTGCTAAACAGACTGCCCCTTTGGAAGCACTCCCTATCATAGTCATTGCTACAACCATATCTACTACAACAAGTATAGGAGATGCTATAGACCAGTTTGTCATTGTAGTGTAAAACATGTCTCTCCAGACTGAAGAAATCAAGAAGTTGCAGGATCAAGTGAAACTTCTAGAGGATCATTGCTTGAAATCTGATATTTTTCATGCAGAGGATCATTGCTTGAAATCTGATATTTTTCATGTAGCAAAGCTTCAGAGAGCTCAAAATCAAATAGAAGTATGGAAGAAGTCAATAGTTGAGTCTTCTATTGGCCACACTTTGGGTAATGTCAGGAAAATCATATGGAAAAACATCATTAAGGAGATAGATGAAATATGGCCATGTATCCAGATTATTTTTTAGCAAAAGGAGTTGATGAAAAAGGCAAAGCAGACCATTGCCAATATAAATTCTCAATTGGGAGAGATGTCTGCTACAACCAAAAACATTATAAAGTTCCTTAACTCTAAAAACATGTATGAGCTGGATGATTTAGGAGTGGATGACAGAACAAAAACCATCCTAGAGGTGAAGAAAGTTCTAACCAAGAAGGACTTAGTTGTATAATTGACAGAGAAGTGTCACACTCTAGAGGTAGCAGTCAATAGGTTTTTCACAAGGATTTATGCATTGAACCAAAAGGATCTGCCTTCATTGTTTGTAATAAATGATAAATTAATGACCAGGGAAGACTATATGAAGGGGCTTCAGGACATTGCCAGGGACACAGATAAGTCCTCCAACATTAAAGTTTCTGTCACAGGCAAAGCATTCTACGAAGCCATCAACAACATCAATTTTATTCAACATGCGATAAAGCACATTTTCACAATAAAACCCACTTTTTCTCAGTATATTGAGGTAGATGAAATCTACCGCAAGGTAACCAAGATAGTTGTTCCATATGAAGAAAGGTAGGAAAAGTTGTGTGAGTTTCAGGATTAAAGGACACGTCATCTCCACTAACACAACACCCGATTAGTGGCCACTCAGAAACAACTTTCCATCAAACTAGGGCCAGATGTTTACATTCATTCCTTTTGATTGAGTTACTTCTGTTTCTGTTAGTTTTAAGTAATAATAGAATGTCGTGTCACTCAGGAATTTATTGTAATATTTTGTAATTTTTTTTTAAATACTTTATTCTGTCGAAGTATTGGGGGTTGCACCCTTGAACCAGTTATAAAACAAATTTGTACTAAGCTAGAGCATTTTTTATATAATAAAAGATTCTGGATTTACTTCATATGGCTTGTCTCTCAGTGAGTTGTTCTCATCATGTTTTTCATTTTGTATTCTTCATATAATTTAATTCTTTTACAGTCATCCGATTGAAAATTTAATTGAATTTCATTTTCATTTTCAATCCTCTGTGAAGTTGTAATTTAAATAAGAGAATAATTTATAGGACTATTTGTTATTGTAAATTCCTCTTTGAAATTAAATTGCACTACATTTCTGTAATAAATCTATTATATTTTGTTGATTAAGAAAACATAGTTTTCTCAATTTCTACTTATAAATGGTTAAATACTCAGTCTGAATATTAAATCACTTATACTTCTCTATATTCTACTTATCCATCCCACTTAAATCAAAATAACCATATGTATTTAAAGAACAACCTTTTGTTTTATTAAGAATTTGTCTAAGTTTAAAGCACTTGTTTATAAGAAGTTCACTAGTCATCCAACCATTAAATCAAATAGAACATTATAGATGCTTTGGCATAGCCAATTGACCTTAGGTTATATCAAAGGAAAACAGGTGCAGGATGTAAAAGAGCATGTTGGAGCTCCTACATCCTTGCATAGGCAAAGGAGGTCACCAGGAAAATACATTGGAAATATGGCTCTCATTACAAAACTCATTGAGTCATAGCCCTCTTCATTTGAGGAATTAGTTTCTCTACCACTGTGGGTTGATGCCATGGTGGAGTATGATTCCATCATGAAGAAAAATGTATGGGAGGTGGTGTTGAGACCAAAGAACAAGTTAGTGGTTGGTTCCATATGGATTTTCAAAGTGAAGCATGCACCTGATGAAGTATTGAGAAGTACAAGGCCATAAATGTGTCCAAAGGCTTCTCTCAAGTTGAGGGAGTGGACAATGAGGAAGCATTTTCCCCAGTTACAAGATATTCCTCGATCATAACCACTCGATCATTATCTGTGCAGATGGGGTGGAAGATCAATTAGATGGATGTGAAGACTACCTTCCTCAATGGTGTTGTTAAAGAATAAATTTACATAGAGCAGCCAGAGGGGTTTGAGACTTATGGAAAAGGGACATGTGTGTGTAGACTCAAGAGAGCCATGTATGGTCTCAAATAGACACTTGAGAATGGTACAATCAGATTGACACAAATCTCAATGGATTTGGCTTCACCAAAAGTGAATCAAATTCCAATCTCTATCACATTGTGGAAGATGGCAAGTTTCTTATCTTGGTATTGTATGTTGATGAATTGATACTTAGAGGCGATGAGAAGTTGATCCACTCTTGCAAGGAGGACCTTGCAAGAGAATTCATGATGAAGGAAACAAGCTTAATGCATTACTTCCTTAGGTTGGAAGTGTGGCAAGGTGATGGTGAGATGTTTATGGGTCAGGGGAAGTATTCCTCTAAAATACTATAGATATTTCATATGCAGGTATGAAATCCTATGGACACACCTCTAGCTACAAATTGGAGGAAGGAGAATGCCTCTTCAAGGGAGGCGGTAGATATTGGTAGCTATAGGAAGCTTGTGGGATCCTTGATGTATCTGGTGAACACAAGGCCCAAAATATGATATGTAGTTAATCAACTGAGTCAAGCCATGGTGAATCCTACCAAGTTGTATTGGAAGGAAACAAAAAATGTGTTAAGATAAATCAAAGGAATAACAAAGTATGGGTTATGGTACAAGAGGATAGAGGGAGTGAATCTCCAAGGCTTCACTGATGTAGAATGAGAAAGGAGTCAATCAAACAAAAAAAGTACTTCATGTGCTATTTTCAGTGTTGGGTCTGCATCTATTTCCTGGTATAGTCAGAAACATAGGTCTCTGGCACTCAACTTAGTAGAGGTTGAATACATGGCTACAAGTCAAGCAACATGTGAGGCCATATGGATGAAAAAAATACTTGTGGGTCTTTTCAATCAGGAGATTGATCTAATAATGATTTATTTTGATAATCAAATTTGTATTAAACTCTCTAAGAATCCAGTAAATCATGATAGGTCCAAGCACATTGATATCGAGAACCATCACTTACGAGATTGTGTGCAGAGGAGAATTACGATGCTACAATACATTCCAACTGAGGAGTAGGATAGGGGTGGTGCAAAATCCCTTTCTTGCTAAGAGGGAGAGTTTTGGAGAATTTGGTATCTACGAATAAATACTAATTCCCTAGATAATTAGCCATATCTAGAACAACAATTTAAATCACTTTAACCTTTTCGTATGAGCAATAGATAAGACAAATAAGATGAGAAGACCTACTTGTAGTTCCATTTTCCTCTTGTCTCCTTTGTATCGATCCTGTCACTCCTTCCCATACTTAACACACTTGAGAAGTACGTGTAAACACAAACAGAAGACAAAGAACTGATCAAAGCAAAATATCTATTGAATACAAGTAAATGGAATCATATACATTTCACAGATATAAGCATCATATAACAATAAAATCATATGGGAAAAAGGTTCAAATACTTTATTGAATAGAAGAAGGAATTACAACCATAGTGTCTAATTCAAAGTCATTCCTCCAGTTTGGATCCCATCCACATCATATCAAAAGCATGAAAAACTTGTAGCATTACAATACTTGTTTCAAAGCCAATCCTCATAGCAAAATTATCTCCTTAAAATTCAACATAGACCAGCCCCTGATCACTTATATGAGTGGTCAATTTATAGGGAGATGAAGGAGGTTATGTCATAAATGGTGGTATTGAATGGCCTTCCATTATTAGAATTAGTTCCATGGAAGAAGGGATGAGAGGATTGGATGCATCTTAACTCATTCCTCACCCATTTTCGAGCTCATAAGAGTTGATAAGTGAGGGAACCTTCTAGATGACTCCAAAAGCTAAGAATATTCCCCAAACCCTATGTGAATTTTTCTCAATCTCGCCCAACGCAGGTGAATGAAGGCCTAAGTGCTCTGTAGAGCACCCTGGAATGGACTTAGCTGCTCTTCAGTGCACCCTTACATGGGCCTACCTGCGTAGGTCCCTCTAGAGGTCATTTTAGGATGTCTTCATGTCATTAAACTGTCTCGGAAGGAGGCATTCAAAAGGGTGACTTGCTTAGGGCATGTAGCAATTGAAATTAGGGTTTGATGAGCTCTAAAACATTGATATGGATGATGGGAGTGATGTGCCCAAATGGATTTGTAACAACTACCCCCTAAAGCATGAAGTCAGAAAAATGCAAATATCAAATGAAATGCTTTACGATGTGATGAGGAGGTTTCGAAGTGGAAGGTAACCTGCATCAATTACAATACATATATCATGATATTTGATTTTTACATGAACTGCTAAGGGAAGGCATACCCATGCTCAGCATATAAACTTTCATTACATGTACATAGACAATCGTCTACAGATATAGACCCATAATCGGAATTACCATCAATGTAAAGCCATTGTACATATGATTTAGTACTCCTGAAATCACAGCCTAGATGGATGAAACTAGATTTGAGGTCTTCTATCTCATTCAATTATTTGCTCAAGTATGAGCCTAACCATGTGAATATGTGACCTAAAATTGAACCTGGGAAGACACCGTTTGATTACCAGCCAATGATGTAAATTGTTAACATACACGAGAGAAATCATCAATAATGATAATGATCCTCAAGGTACTGCAATACATTCTGCATGGTGTGACTAGATGATTTGATGTCAAACACCATACAAAGTCTTTCGGTCGGAGGTCATTGATTTCAACCTATCGCCGAAAGCGAGAAACCTGCCATTGATGTATGCAAGCCTCAAGGTACTGGAAGGGTGTTTCTAAGTCAACTTCTTGGATAATGTGTTGATATTGACAAGAAGTGACTCGTCGCTGGAGGGCCTTGATGTATCCCACATCAACTACACGAAACGGGTGTAATGATTTTGGAGAATTTGATTAACAACAAAAGGTTCATGAATGGCGGTCATGAAAATGAATGTTTACGTTATTGCAAAGGATGAATTTTAATTGGATGACTTCTCTTAAACATGTCGGCGACACTAAAATGAATTGGTAGCATTGACCCAAAACAAAGTGATGGATGGTATGATAGACCAATGGTATAATAACCATCAAGTTGATAACCCAACCCAAATAGTCACGGTGATGGAGTGAAAGTGTCACGTTCAAGAGCGACTTGCTACCATAAAGTGGTTTTCCTCTTTTTCCCATTTTCCCCAGTCATTACTAACCAGTACCTCTTTATTTTTATCAAGCTTGAAGAGGATAACATATGCTTGTTGTATAATTCCACCCTTCAGGTGAATCCATCACTATTTGATGTTTTAATGAGTCTAGCGAAGGTGAAACTCAGTCTTGTCTAGATGGACAAGTTTGTCGCTATTTGATGTTTTAACAAGTTTAATGACAAAGATAACTCAGTCCTTTTCATGTTTAGAGGGTTTGAAAGGGAAAAAAAGAAAACTCCACAAGTTATTTTTCATAGATTTGTTTCTCAAGCCGAAAAAAGCGTAAAACAATACGAGAGAGATGTCATTTCCAATCCGTCAACGACCTGAAAAGGGCAAGTGCTCAACAATCTTTTCATATTTCAAGAGTCTAAAAAGAGCTTAAAGAGGACTCCATTTTGAGGAACAAGTGATGTCTAGGGTAGAAACTGGTTATGGTGATGTTGGAACTTCTCAAAACATGTTGATTTATGTGAAGAGGCTAGCTAATAAGACCACTCATTGCAACTGTTCCTCAAAAAGGTAAAACAACCAAGTGAAAGCATATAATTGGCCAAGAAGATAGTGACAATGGAAGGAGAAAAACCAAGGCTCATCTAACGGAAGAGGTTGATAAAATGGCAATCACGAGGGTTAAAATGGAGATGGGTTCATTTTTACACAAGCTTGAACCATAGGGAACTATCCTTGGATTCAGTTTCATGTTTACACAAGCTTGAAACGAAAAGCTATGCTTGGAACTAGTTTCATTTTTACACAAGCTTGAAACGATGAAAAACTTTGCTTGCAACTGGTTTCATTTTTACACAAGCTTGAAACGAGGAAAAACTATGCTTGAAATTGGTTTAAATGCCCCCAGCATGAATAAAGGGAGAGTCTTCTGTAACCAAATGGAAGCCATTGCAGTGAAGCAAGACGGTTATCCAACACTTTTTGGGCTTCGTCCAGATAGGGACAAAGGTGAATGAGGTGATTCCCTTCACATAACCTACAGGAAACTTAACTTTACCACTAGATGCATGCCCCCCAAGCTTCATTGCATTCACCTAAGTAGACTACTCATGGCTATCAGCTAGATGGAATGAAGGTTCTTTTACGAGATTAAGTGAAAGGCTCGACTAGGATTTTACGAGATCTAATCAAAGACTTGACTTGGAACTTTGCTCCAAGGGACCTTGTTTCATTTTCTAATGAGATTCAGACAAGACAAGGAACTCTACTCAAATTCCTTGTTTCATTTTTTAACGAGCCTGACACAAGACAAGGAACTATGCTTTGGGACCTGTTTCATTTTTTAATGAGGTTGACACAAGACAAGGAACTATCCTCCTATTCCTTTTTCATTTTTTAACGAGGTTGACATAAGACAAGGAATTGTCCTCATATTCCTTGTTTATGACTCATAAGAGGTCATGACTTCCAAGAGGTTCTCATCAGATGGGAGAACAATGCTCTGGAAGGAGAGATCTGGTTCCAATGCCCCCAGTACATAGTGTACAACATCATGGAATTTATTATCTATTTATGTAGGCATGGAATGGGTTGCCACATAATTAACCCGTGGTGGGGAAGATACCATTGGTACAAAAGGACCATTAGGGAAGATGTTTGACTAGATGCCATGTTTGGACCAAGAAATGAAAGTTGGCCAATGGTGACCATTCTGTCTTCATGCGGGAAACACATCACTTGAAATAGTGTTGAAACAATAGCTCCCATGTCATAAACATAGTCGTGCCCAAGAAGTAAATTGTAATATAAAGGGCCTAGGACTACCATCACATTCAAATAAATGATTTTTCCTCCCAAAGTAACAGGCAACTAAGGAAGGATCCCTGATGGTTGAATAGTTCCTCTATTAAGAGCCAACAGATTCTCGATAACAGGCACAAGTAGTAGCAAACCAAGTGCTTGCCAAGAAGTTGAGGAAAGGATACTCACAGATGCACCTTCATCTATAATAGTGCCCGATATAATCATATTACAAACTTGTACTATGATTTGGAAAGGCACATAAGAAGGAAGACAGAATCCTACTAGTCGATTCCAATCAAATTAAGTGATCGGACTACTTGGAGGGGGTACCATAAGAATGGGAGAATTATCCCCTTGAGTTATGAGAATGGGAGGATTTTCCTCCTGTCTTGATGGAATAGAAGGGTTGCCTTCAAGCTCATTGGAATCTGAAGAAACAAAAAGAACCTGAGTGGTGTCATACTCAGTCTCTATGGGAAAGGTATGATTAACTGAAGGTGAAATAGGGTCAACTATTTCCTTGAACTGTTGATTTGGGTCAGGTATAGACTCATCAGATTCCCTTTTAGAGAGAGTGGGTTTGACTGACGGTTGATTTTGATCAGTAAATTCAACAATTAGTGAAGGATTAAGGGAGAGTCTCTTGTAACCAAATGGAAGTCATTGCAGTGAAGCAGGACAGTTATCCAACACTTTTTTGGCTTCATCGAGATAGGGACAAAGGTGAATGGGGTGATTCCCTTCACATAACCTATAGGGAAATTTAACTTTACCCTTCTTTCCATGAACTTTACTACCACTAGTTGATGGTGTGTCACCAGCATTATCTCCATAAGTTGATGACATAGGACGATGTGAACAAGAAGACCATTCTTCTAAGATCTTAGGAATATCAAGATAGTTTCGAAGAAGATGGTATCCCGTACAAATTTTTCATGGATATCGAACTTTGTGAGGCTTGACGAATGGTTTCTCATCAGATGTTGCATTCAAAGCAATGGTTGATTGGTTTCCCCTCTGTTGATTTTTCTTCTTCTTCTTCTTCCCTTTCTTCTTCTTCTTAGCCACCTGGTTACTAGTACCAATAATTTCACCAAGTGAAGAGGAAGAAGGGGAGGAAGAAACAACCAAGGAAGAAGGCAAAGAGTCAACCTTAGGATCAACTAGAGGTTGTTTTTTTCCAGTTGGAGGTGTACTCGATTGCGGAGAAATCATGACATTTTGAACCAAGGAGGTTGAAAACAACCATACTGGCAAGCCAATGGTAAGTCCCAGAAGGGAAAATGTAGCCATATAAGGAGCACCAATATTTCAGAAAGGAGGAAAAGGACTAGGATTCCCATCAAAAGGAATTCCTTGATCAGTGGACTCCAGATTTGTCACCATATGTTTCAACCTAATATCAACTAAGGAGTGAGCGTGGAGGATGTTATCCATGGTTAATTAAATTTATTTTAATCAAAGTAACATAACAAAACAAAAGAGGGATAATCTAGGCAAAAGGTTTACCAAGCAACTATGAACTGTAGAATACCTCCCGATGGACAGAGAAGTATGAGAAGGAAATCTCCCCTAATGCTATGTTCTGTGTATCACAATATACAAGGTGGCCGACTCAGTTACATAAGGATGGTTAACAACCTAGTGTTGTCCTCCAATATAAGCGTTGTCTAATGCAAAACCGCACAGTGAGAGCATTCCCATATACTTTACGTACTGTAACACCGCCCTATATACCTGAAGGTATGTGGATAATCTACGATATACTCAGGCACGTGGAATGAGGTATCACACTCGGGATCTATTTCACACAAGTTAGTGACAACTGCTTTGTTTTATGACGCCAGAACATGTCTCTAGCCTAGAACCACTAAATGTTTTTTGTTAAGTGACATTGCTCCATTAGGTAAATTCAGATAAATTTTAAGTTAATCTTCTTTAGAATTTTCCTTTCAAGGTTCACCACGTGATGTATGTTTGCAATTCATAAAATGCAACTAATATGATAAGTATTATTTTCATTCAATTGAACAATGAAAACCTTAGCTAGTAGGGACAGAGCAATTAGATCTTTGACAAAGAGCAAAGAGCACAAATAATGAAATTTCCCTAGCTATTCCTTTCAAGTATTCACAAACTACAATATGAACAATGCAAGTTTTTCTTTTCGAATCCCTTAATGTTATAATGAACAAAAAGGAAACTAATGCACATATAATCAATCAATCTTTTTATAAGAATGAAGACTTTATGACAGTTCAGTTTTGAAGGAAAAGAAGACTTTTACGACACTTTCTTTCGAACAAAGATTAATCGACTACAATCTAACTTTGACAATGAATCGATAATGAGAAAGAAATCATTTAAGAAACATTAATCAATCAAGTCAAAGTAGGGCTGGAAAAGGAGATAAAAACTTGTTTTCTGAGACATGACATTCATTGATCAATCAACAAGCAATATATAAGAGGAAATTTGGTGAAACACTCAATCCAAAGGTGAAAAGTTTCCCTAAGGTGGATCAACACAGGTCAAAGAGGGCCTAACTACGTTGCAGAGTACTGTGTCTCACTCAAGGGTGCTCTATGGAGCACTATCCCCTGACCAAGCCTGCGCTAATTGGTGAGAGGCCACTCAAGAGTCATCTAACCTCAATTTTTGACCAAAATTCACTTCAATAAGGCTGAAATACAATCAATGAACACAAGTAGGGTCTGCAAGAATGTCCTAGGAGGTGGATAAGCTAGTAGGAAGGATGATCTTCCCCAGAGGAGTCGCCAATTTGTTTTAGAGAAATTGGTATCTACGGATAAATACTGATTCCCTAGATAAGTAGCCATATCTAGAACAACAGTTTAAATCACTTTAGCGTTTTCCCATAAGAAATAGATAAGACAAAGAAGATGATAAGACTTACTTTTAGTTCCACTTTCCTCTTGTCTCCTTTGTATCGATCTTGTCGCTCCTTCCCATACTTAACATGCTTGAGAAGTACTTGTAAGCACAAACAAAAGACAAAGAACTGATCAAAGCAAAATATCTATTGAATACAGGTAAATGGAATCAGATACATTTCACACATATAAGCATCATATGGGAAAAAGGTTCAAATACTTTATTGAATAGAAGAAGGAATTACAACCATAATGTATGATTCAAAGTCATTCCTCCAGCTTGGATCCCATCCACATCACATCAAAAGCATGACAAACTTGTAACATTACAATACTTGCTTCAAAGCCAATTCTCATAGCAACATTGTCTCCTTACAATTCAACATAGACCAACCCCTAATCACTTAGATGAGTAGTCAAATTATAGGGAGATGAAGGAGGTTATGTCATAAATGGTGGTATTGAATGGCCTTCCATACTTAGAATTAGTTCCATGGAGGAAGGGATGAGAGGATTAGATGCATCTTAACTCATTCCTCATCCATTTTTGAGTTCATAGAAGTTGATAAGTGAGGGAACCTTCTAAATGAATCCAAAAGATAAGAATATTCCCCAAACCCTATGTGAATTTCACTCAATCTCACCCAACGCGGGTGAATGAAGGCCTAAGTGCTCTATAGAGCACTCTGGCATGGACTCAACTGCTCTACCGTGCACCCTTACATGGGCCTACCTGCGCTAGTCCCTCTAGAGGTCATTTGAGGATGTCTTCATGTCATGGAACTGTCTGGGAAGGAGGCATTCAAAAGCGTGACTTGTTTAGGGCATGTAGGAACTGAAATTAGGGTTTGATGAGCCCTAAAACACTGATCTGGATGATGGGAGTGATGTGCCCAAATGGATCTGTAATAGGGAGCGTTATAAATTATAGTAATAAGGGCTCAATTTGACTTGTGCCTTAGTAAAATTGTGTAATTCGATTTTCCACATCAACAGTATGAATTGGATGGCAGTTAACTTGTGTGACATGGCCTTGTCTCCTAGTTAGATAAGATAATTTGAGTTCGTGGGCTTAGAGTAGAGTTATGCATTTAGTGATTTCTAAAATTTAGAAATATAGTTCAGTTATTTTCAGTTGAACTTAGTTAATTGAGCTCAGGTCATCAATTGATTCAATTGAAGGTCAATTGTGTAGTAGAACTATTGTTAACTCATTCATCTCTCAGTTAAGCTAGTTAATCAACCAAAAATAGCACAAACATGCATGGAATTCAAATTACCTAGCTGGAGTGGAGAAAAAGGAACATTGTAATTATCAATTCTATACTAGTTAACTGTGAATGCTCGGTAGTTAAGGAGGTGATCAATTCATTAGGAATTGCGCAAGGAAATAGGGAGTTCCCCTATTATTTAGGAGCTCAATTTCTCCTTAATTGTGTAAGGAAATAGGAGGAAGATGGAGGCTTGAATTGGCTAAGTGTTGGATAGAGAATGACAGTTAGTATAAGAACAAGTTTACAGTGCATGGTGTGCTTTGTATTTGAAGCAAGAAATTGTAATAGTTTCTCATTCTCATCCAATTGATGAAAATCAGCAAAGGGGCTTTTCCCATTTGGGTTCCCCTGTAAATTAGTGCGTTCTTGTGGTTGTTGTTAGAAATTAATTAATAGATCAATGAAATACACAAAATATTGTGGAAACATAAATACATAACTGCATAGAAAAAGAAAGACACAAATATACACGATTCACCCAATTTGTAGTACATCCACAGAGAAACATCTAGTCTTTCCTTTTATATTATCCAAAAAAATGAAGAGATACAACCTACAGTAGATCCATTGTAATTTCCTCTTCGATCTCACATAGTCTCCTCTCTCTTTCTCACTTCGAATAATAATCCACAACCACAATACAATTCCCTCATATAAACCGAGGGGGTTCCTTCTAAGGAAAAAAACCCCAAATTAACATAACTTCTACCATTAGATCATCCACCTAATGAACGACCCATATTGACTATGAAATTACAATGTTTCACAAGGAAAATTTTCATCTATTTTAGCTTTGGGTGCGTTACCATCGAAGCCCTGCCAAGGGGGGCTCATAAAAGTCGTTGTCACCCCCCGATTAAATGGGTGATGTTGCCACCCTGTTAAGAAGAGGGATCCATTATGACTGAAATAAAAAACCTCTGAACAATTTGGAAGATAATCACGCTCCACACCCAACAATCTCCCACTTGGAGACTGATTATAACAACTCCACTGCTACTTCACTTGCTAGAAAATGCTTCTGATAATGATTAAATGAGAGACATTGTCACCCTATTAGGAAGAGGGATCCAATGTGACCGAAACAAAAAACCATTGAACAATCAGGGATATAATCAGGCTTCACACGCAACAATCTCCCACTTAGAGACTGATTATAACAACTCCACCACTACTTCACTCGCTAGACAATGCTTCCACTTTGGACCTGGTTGTTTCTTAACTTCATCATCATACTTGAAGACCAATTGAAAATGAGTAGGATCTTTGTTTTTCACTGGTTACCTCTTTTGTTAACATGTCTGCAGGATTCTGAGTAGTGTGTATCTTTTCCAGCTTTAGTTGTCCATCTTCCAACACTGATCGTATGAAATGGTACTTGAGTTGTCTATGTTTAGTCTCGAAATGAAATGTTGAGTTCTTTGCAAGATGAGTGGCACTCTAGTGGTCACTGTATACCATTCCCATATCCTGTTTTTTGATCAACTCATCCATAAACCTTTATAACCAAATCATTTCTTTACTAACCTATGTAGTATCAACCTACTCTACTTCCATTGTTGAAAGTGAAACAATGTTTAGTAACTTTGAAACCCAACCAACAGTTGTTCCACCTAAAGTAAAAACATACCATGTGGTGCTCCTCTTGTTGTCTCTATCACCTACCATATCTGCATCAACATATCCATGTAGAGAAATGTTTGAACCACCAAAGCATAATGCTTGATTTGTGGTACCTCCCAAATAATTGAGAATCCACTTCACTATCATCCAATGCTCTTTTCCTGGATTATTCATATATCTAATTACAAATCCCACTGCATGTGCAATATCAGGCCTTGTGCAAACCATTACATACATCAAGCTTCTAACAACTTATGCATATGGAAATGTTCACATATAATCCATCTCTTCCTAAGTCTTGGGACACATATCCTTAGTTTAAAATGGCTAGCCAAAGGTGTACTAACTGGTTTTTCATTCTGCATATTAAATCTTTCCAACACATGTTCTATGTACTCACTCTGAGACAATGTTAATATGCGATTTTTCCTGTCTCTAGTTATTCTCATACCAAGGATTTGTTTTGCAGCACCCAATTCTATCATTGGAAATTAATTCGCCAATTTTCCTTTCAGCACATTTATTTCCTGCATGTTAGACCCTACAACAACCATGTCATCTACATACAATATAAATATAATATAGCTTCCATCATTTTGTTTCTTAAGATAAACACAATGATCAGAATGACATCTAGCATAACCTTGTTCATACATAAACCTATCAAACTTTAGATACCATTTTCTTGGAGCATGTTTTAGGCCATACAATCTCTTCTTCAAACTGAGCACTAATTTCTCCTTCCCTTTGAACTCATACCCTTATGGATACTACATATATATTCCTTCCTCAAAATCCCCATGTGTTGACGGTGTTGGACCTGCCAACACTCAAGGGATGTCACCATTATGAAGTCCCAACAAGACCTCACACCATTTGAAGTAGAAGTCCTAACAGTGGGTGTTATTGTAATGCCTTGACTGCAGTAGCACACAAAGGAACTTATGATAACTTTAGGTGAGAGCAAGTGTGTGACCCTGTAAAGAGTGAAGTGTGATTCATAAAGGTTATAACACATGAAGGGGAAAAGGAAGTGTGCCCCTTAGAAGCCTGTGATAGTATGCAGCTTGAAAGGAACACATGAGCAAAGTGACATCACAAGTTAAAATGTAGAACAGTCCTCAATTTAAAGTGATGAGTTAATCCAACAACACACATTCAATATGATTCATATAGATCAGTTCATAAGCATATGCATAAGTGAAATAACATACATTGCTAACACAACAAGAATAGTCCTACTACATTAACAACATATGCATGAAAGCATGTTGGCTCTGATATTATTATTACAAGTGAAAGTTACAACCATACATACACCATTGACGACCACTATCCCCAACATTGGAACATTACAGTCAAGAACACCTTCTCCTCCAAATAAGTATACTCGCTCTACACTATGGAGAAGCCAAGGTTCTTCACAATACTCCCAAGCCTTCTCTAAGCCTAAGCCTAGCCAAAATATTGGCTCCCAAAAGCCAATTCCATGAGTTATGAGGTTCTATTTATAACAAAGGGCGGGGTGATCCTTGACATTATCCTTTGTGACTCTTTGAATTCCCTCATGATTCATCAAATTCTTCACTAAATGACACATTACATTACATAATGACTTTTCATATTCCACTATTGGCACTTGGAATTTCACTTACGACATATTTACTGTTAGGAACCAACTCCCAATATTGATTATATTGTGACCCCTTAGACTCCTATATATAGAAGGGAGGTAACCTCCTTTACATTACAAAAATGAGCAATTCTTGGATGATACAAATGACTAAACCTCCCTTTTATATATGAGAGTCTAAGGGGTTAAAATATAGTCAAGATGACATAACAGTAATAACATAAGGGCACAAAAAAAACAATAGTGGGTTTCTATGGGGCATACTAATAACAATATGGGGACAATAGGGGCACAATAATAACATAAGGGATACAATGACAATAGTAATGGGGGGAATCACTACTATTTAGGGGCTAACATGCCCCTCTCTTTCCGAAAAGCATTGTCCTCAATGCTTGAGTAGTTCTGGATGCTTCTGTATAAAATTCTCATCCTCCCATGTGGAATCTTCAACGGATAAGTTCTTCCACTTGATAAGATACTCTGAAATTGATCAATTTCATAGCTGTCAAGTTGTTATTTCTGTGACTGCTCCCGTTTCCAATATGATTTTTCCTTCCTCATCAAGTTCTGGCAATATTGTTTGAACTGGGAGCTTGTCACCTATAACCTTCTTTAAACATGAAACATGGAAAACTGGGTGCACTCGGGAAGGTGCAAGAAGCTCCAATTTGTATGCCATAGTACTAATCTTTCGCAACACCTTGTATGGACCATAATACTTTGGTGATAATTTATTATCCTTCTTTGCTTCCTTGAGGGACATTTGTTTAAATGGTTGTAGCCGTAGGAATACCCAGTCACCTATATCAAAACTTCTTTCATTGTGATGTTGATCTGCCTGTTGTTTTATTCTATTCTGCACCAACGTGAGGTTATGCTTTAAGAGTTGGAGAACCTGTTGTTGATGCTTGATGTGATGTTCCACTGCTTGAACCTTAGAATTTTCTCTTAAATATCATGTGATGGATGGTGGAAGATATCCATAAAGTACCATAAATGGGGTCTTTTTTGCTACAGTATGGAAGGAAGTGTTATACCACCATTCAGCTAGAGGCAACCATTTGACCCATTATGTCTATTTATTAGATACAAAGCAATGAAGATATCCTTCCAAACATTTGTTTTCTATCTCAGTTTTCCCATCAGATTGAGGATGATAAGATGAGCTATGAGCTAACTGAGTACCGAGACAAGAAAATAATTCTGTCCAAAAATTTCCAGTGAAAATGGGATCTCTGTAGCTCACAATAATCTTCAGGTTTCCATATATCTTTTGAATTGTTTCCTTAAATGCAGTAGAAATTGTACTGGCTTTAAATGGATGTGATAATTCGCAAAAGTGTGCATACTTGGTAAGCCTGTCAACTACCACCATGATGACACTCTTTCCTTTGGACTTGGGTAAACCTGTGATAATATCCATTGAAACCTCCTCCCAACGTTGACTTGGAATGGATAAAGGTTGTAATAGACATGGGGTCTTAATTGTTTCAACTTTATTTTGTTGGCAAACCAAGAATTCCACCACAAACTTTTGAATATCCGATTTAAGGCCATCCCAAAAAAATTCCTTCTGAACCGTTTGGTAAGTTTTTAAAAATCCTGAGTGTCGTTCTAAGGGACAAGTGTGCAATTCCATAAGAATATTTTGTTTGAGTTGGGAATTCTTACATAGGTATAAGTGATCTTTGTACCATAATGAATCATTTTTCCAGCTAAATGTATCAGATGTACTAGGATCTTGTTGTAACTTTAGAATGAGTGCCCACATTTCTTGGTCATTCTTCCATTCCTCCCTTGCTTCATTTATCCAATCTGGTTAGATAATAGAAATGGTGCACAACAATTCTTCCACATCCTCATCCTTTCTTGAGAGTGCATCTGCCACAACATTTTTCTTCCCTTTTTTATAGATGATTTCAAAGACATAACCCAACATCTTTGTGACCCATTTTTGTTTATCTTCAAAGGATAATCTTTGTTCTAAAAAGTATTTAAGACTATCATGATCTGTTTTTACCTTGAAGTGTCTTCCCATTAGGTAGAGTCGCCATTTCTTAAGTGCATGTAGTATTCCCAACATTTCCTTCTCATAAATAGCTTTGTGTAAATACTTTCCCTTGATTGGACAACTTTTGAAAGCAATGGGCCTTTCATCTTGCATTAAAACAACACCAATTCCATTTCCTGATGCATCACATTCCACAATAAAGGTTTTTTTGAAGTTCGGCGTAGCTAAGACCGGTGCTTGGTACATTGCCTCTTTAAGATGTTCAAAGGCCTTTGTTGCTTCTGGAATCCATGAAAATGCATCTTTCTTCAATAATGTTGTTAGAGGTGCTGCTATTCTCCCATAATTCTTAATAAACTTGTAATAATTCCCTGTCAACCCGAGAAATCCTCATAGATGCTTTATGAATGTGGAGATTTTCCATTCCTTAATGGCTTTGATTTTACTAGGGTCTACCTTAACACCTTCATGAGATACAATATGACCCAAATATTCCACCTCTTGTACTCCAAAGAAACATTTAGACCTTTTTGCATATAATTGTTTCTCCTCCAATAGTTTGAGCACCCTGTCAACATGTTCAACATGATCCTTCCAAGACTTGTTGTAGATTAGTATATCATCAAAAAATACTAACACAAATTCTAAGGAAGGGTTTGAATATGGAATTCATCAAACCTTGAAATGTAGAAGGTAAAAGACATGACCAAAAATTCATAATGAACCTCGTGAGTTCTAAATGTTGTTTTCAGAATGTCTTCAGTCTTCATTTTGATTTGATGATATCCTAAAAAAAGATCCAACTTGATGAAGCAAATTGATCCATGAAATTCATCCAATAATTCATCAATGACAAGAATGGGAAATTTATCTTTAATAGTGAGCTTGTTAAGCTCACTATAATCCGGACACATGCGCCATGATCCATCCTTCTTGTGCACCAATAATGCTAGAGCAGAGAAAGAACTTTGACTAGGTTGAATTATACCAGCCTCTAGCATTTCTCTAACCATATGTTCAATTTCACTCTTTTGGGCATAGGGATATCTGTATGGATGATGTTTGGAGGAACACTTCCACGACTCAAATGAATAGCATGGTCATGATCAAAAATAGGTGGGAGAACTTTGGGAGTCTCAAATACCTTGGAATGATTGTCCAAGACTTTTTTGAGATCTGGAGAAATAGATGATTTTGATGTGGGAACCTCTAGCGAACATAATTGTGAAATTACACCTCGTTGTTCCTTATTTAGAAGCTTTGTCATACTGTTAGAGCTGATTATCTTTCCCGATTTCCCTGCAATACACCTTAATTCAACTTCCTTTCCTTCCACACAAAATTTCATGAAAAGTTCTTGAAAATTAAAAGCTATTGTACCTAAGGATTGTAGCCATTGGACTCCTAGTACAACCTCAACACTACCCATTGGAATGGAAAGCATTGGGCTATTCAATACATATTCTCCCATGGATAGCTTTATATTATGGCACTCTCCAAAGCAATTTATGGTTCCTCCACTTGCAACCATCCCTTGACACTTTGGTGTTGGATATAGGAAGCAGTTCAATTCCTTTGCTATCTTACAATGAATAAAATTATGGGTGCTTCCTGAATCATTCAACACTATTACCTTTTTCTTCTTGATATGTCCATCTATCTTGATAATTTGAGGATTGGTAATTCTAGCCAATGCATTACAAGATATGGTTAGATTCATTTCTTCTTTATCTAGGTTTTGTTCTTGGAGTATATCCTCTTCTTTTGACATTTCGTGTCCCTTTTCTTCCTCCTCTTCACAATCTATGCTTCTCAGCACACTTATGACCTTTAGTGTATTTTCTATCACAACTGTAACAAATCCTTTTTGCTATTTTTTCTTCCAATTGTTGTGGTGTCAACCTTGTAGGTTGTGGAAGGCTAGGGGAAACAACAGTTCCATCTTTATGGTTTTTAGTGGTAGGCTTCCTAGTTGCCATAATTTTTCTTTCCATTTTTCTTGCTAACCTGAATGCCTTCTCCAATGAATCAGGTTCCCAAAGGAGAACCTCATGTTGGATATTATCCTTTAAAGTCCCTATGAACACATAAATCCTATGATCCTCTGGAATATCTTTTACCCTTATGTTCAATTTTTGGAACTCCTCAATGTGCTCCATTATTGAACCTTTTGTTTGAGACTTATCAATTGGCTAAAAAAAGTGTTGCTTTTTGTATCCTCATAATGTGCTATCAATTCTTCCGTAAAAATTTCCCAAGCCAGTGACATTTGTTTACGAGATCAAAGCCATTTGATACATACAAAACTGATTTTTTCTTCCAAATATAAATGTTACAATAGTACGTTTTTGTGTGTTTTTGGCAACATTATGGAGATCGAAAAATTGTCCATCTTTAGTATCCCATGTTTCGGATCCTTTCCATTCAAACTTTCCTCATATATTTATTGGAACATGGTGGTTCTTCATCCCACATTAGAGTCTATGAAATCATATTAACATTTCTTTTGTTCTCACATGAGTTTCCTTTACTACCCTTTCACCATTAGTAACCATTTCTTATAGCAACTTATTCAAATTTATCTTCAATTCTTCCATCTTATCATCCATGCCATTCATCTTAGTGTCCATGCCATTCATCTTAGTTTCCACACCATCCATATTAGTGTTGGTCGCTCGAATTGTTATTGATTAACAGTTGAGCACCACATTAATTTGTCAACCCGGGAAAGTCTTTTTATCTCAAAGGTGACCACGTACTGTATGTACTTTAAGTTCAAAAGCATTAAAAGCTGTAGTAAAACAAATCTAATTCCTATCAAACGCTTACTCTGTGTTACAACAGTCTTAAACTTTTGCAGAAATGAAATGAAATTAAGTAGAGATAACAAATCTGCGGAAAAATGATGGCTGTTTGTAACAGAGGTCCAGGACCCTGTCTTCAGAATAAGGACGCCCAGCACCTGCCTTTGTGATTAGTCGCCAATACACACCAAAATCCTATTCACTGGTGACACACTTCTCACAGCGCCAATCGATTAAAGGAATAGTGTATCAGCAAAAGAAAAATACCATAAGCAAGGCTAACACATACATAATTAACACACACTTAACAGGAAAAGAATGGGGTGAATCTTGTGAAGAAGGTGGGCCCTGTCCCCCTCACAAGATTTCCCTACACACAATTACTAAATTAAAATGCTCAGAACCAAACTTTATTCATCTGCCAAGAGTTCAATTACAACAGAAGTTCCGACCTTCAGCATTACAATGATTCAGTATCACGCGCTAGTTTTCCAACTGTAGATGTCTCCTCTTTATAGAGGAGACATCTATTACAATAGATTGTTCTACAGTTTAATTTTCCTGTACAAAAATAGGAAATCGGTTCCTGTTACATCATACTGTTACAACCATATATTATCTTTGTCATCCTTGGTTAATCGATTCTTTCCGTTATTGCAAAACGGATGATCTTCGTCTATCTCCTCGGATTCCTCATGCTATCTTCGGTTACTCTGCTATTGTTGTTGATTCGGTGCATCTTAACCGTCCTTAAAATACTTTGTGTTGTTCCTGATGTTCCCATGTTTGTGGCTGGATTGACTTGATCCTGCTTTATCATCATTAGTCGAGTATAGTCTTGCCAGCTTCGGACAGTTGCTGTTGCGAATTAAGACATTTCCTACTTTAGTCAGTTGCTGCTTCTGGTGTTGCAACAACTGCACAGTTGCTGTTCCTGGTGTTGCAGCAATTGTGACTCCTGATTCTGTGGACTTTGAACAATTCCAATCAACTGTCAGTGACTTAGGTAATTAATTGTAAAGATAACATGAATATGTGTTGAATAATTAATCATATAGCAAATGAGGAGAGTTACTTCATACCTTGGGATAATGAGTTCAAGAATGATATCAAGGGTTTCAATTCATAGGTAAAAAGAGTAATATCATAGCAAAATGTAAGGTCAAAAATAGACAATTCAGAGTCCTAACATCCCCGCCAACTGAAAGGGTTGCATGTCCTCATGCAACGTTTAGTCCGAATCTGAGTCGGAGAACTAGGATGAACAGTGTAGGTTGCTGATAGAGTAGCTTGAGAAGGTTTTATCCGACCTACTTCTGAATCCCTGAACATTCTGTATTTGCTGCCATGCTGCTACCTCCTCCTTCTTGGTTAGTTCATAATGAGCTTTGTATTGCCGACCCGGTAACCATAAGAGAGGGAAATGAAAATGGTAGCCAATCCATTTCTCCGCACAGTTTTCCATACATTTAACATAAAAAGGTATGCGTGAAATCGCTACCTGGAGATTAAGGGGATTGTAGGGGTGGTATTCCTGTCTTTCTCTGGGACAATTTTCCCATAATAACTTATTTGCTTCAACAGCCAGTGCCCCTTTTGTTTTCACATAATGCTGGCAGTCTTGCAAAACCCCTGCCTCTAGCTTCTTTATATGGTCAGCCAATTCTAGATTATTTACATAATTCCGATGTTGTGCAATGAAAGTGGTTGGATTGTGTGGTTCATTTCGAATCCACAGGAGGCAGTTGTTCTCATTATGTTCTGTTGACGTGTAGGCATTTTTCCAAGTTATTTTGATTAGCTAGAAAAGAGATAAATGCTCTTAATTGAATATCACCAACAACAGGAAGTATATTCATCGCTCTATCTTCAGGCATAGCCTCATTGTGAAGATAGAGTTCACAAAGCAGGTTTTGATCATTATGTGGTGCTTCCTTGAATGTTGCAATAAACTGGTCAGGTGTATTAACTTGGTACGGTCTTCCATCTCTTATTGCTTTTATTTGTAAGAATGCTAGGTGTTCTCTCAAAAATACTGCATAGTTAAAAGAGGGCTTTCTTGTAGCCAATACCCTCTGAAGCAAATCAAAAGCACGGGATAGCCTAACTTTTACCTCCTTATTTTCTTTATGCTGGGCTCTAGACTGTTCCAATGCATCCCAATTTCTATATGCATAATTGAACCATAGTGACTTCTGCTGTTGGAATGCCTTTCCTTGTGAGAGCTCATATTCTCTTTTCCATGTATCCTTTAGCTGCTGAAAGCTAGAGGTCTCCGTGTGAGCATTTTTGACAGAAGGAGTTTCAGTTTGTGCAAAGGCATCCTTGACACAGTGGAGTCCAGTGACTTCAGTCTGTGCAAATGCTTCCTTGACACAATGAAGTTCAGTGACTTCAGTTTGTTCAAAGGCTTCCTTGAAGGATCTCTGTTCTACAGTAGTTTGGGTGGGCCATGGTGGTACCATGTCTTCCTCCATAGCTGTTGGAAAGCCTGCTGATTATTGTGTGACAACATGCTATTCTTTTTCTGCTCTTGCAGCTCCTGCTGGTTCTTGTGTGACAGCAGGCTGTTGTATTTCTTCTTTTACAGCTTTTGGAAAACCTGCTGGTTCTTGTGTAACAACGGGTTTTGCTTCTTCTATTCCTGCAACTCCTGCTGGTTCTTGTGTGGCAGCAGGTTGTTGTATTTCTTCTGTTGCTTTCCCTGCTGGTTCTTGTGTAACAGCAGGTTGTTCAGCTTTGATTACAACATCAGGTTTTTATGTAGCAGCAGGGGGTGGCGGATTAGCTTCATTCATTGGGACCTGTACTACCTTATATCCTGCTTGAGTGTATAATTCTCCACATTCACTACACATGTACTCATTATACTGGCTCTTTTCTGTTACCATTGCTACCCATGCTAGGAAGTGGAGATTATATTCATTCTGGTAGGCTTCCTTGACCATTATTATCTCCTGTTGATAATCTTTAATCTGAGATTTTAAATGCTCAATTTCTTCTTGCAGGGAGGCTATGGTAAGCGGGGCTTGCATGTCTGCAGGCTCTGGTGGATGAGAGGATTGTTGTTCCGCGTTCATTTGGGCATTTGAATCCCCAATAGGTGGTTCTTGTGTATCACCTGTTGGGTCAGTGGCTGGTTCTTGTGTAGCAGCCATTTGCCCCATATCATCTTGGGTGTCTATTTTGGATTTTTCGGCAGTTGGTTCTTGTGTATCAACTGCCTCAGAAAATGCTATCACAAAGCTGTCAACACTTTGCATCTCAGCCGCAGAGGGTGAGGAAGGGGACTGTTCTAGAATAATTGGACTGCGGGGTGTTAGGATAATAGGTGAAGAAGTGGAAATCAAAGGGCTGGTAAATTTAACTGCTGGGGTTGACCGTTTTCTCTGCCTCTTTAAGGAGGCAGGGAAATCAACAATTTTTCTTTTTCGGTCACTTTCCTTGGGGATGGGGAAACTATCAGGACTAGTAGCTGCTTTGATTGAAGCCCTGGTTCTTCTTCTTTTTGGTGAAATTTCAGTTTGCTGCTGTTTTTCCTTTTAAGAGAAGCAATGGGAGAATTATCCTCAGAATCATCAGTAGAGATGTGAAGCACAGGAGTAGATGGTTGCGCTTCATTGGGGGATGGGGTGCTCTGCAGGGTTGTTTCTACTGTTAATTGTTGAGGAATTTCTTGAGGGATTTGCTCTGGCTGCTGGGGAACTTCCTGAGGTATTTGTTCCGACTGCTGGGGAACTTCTTGAGGTATTTTTTCCGGCTGCTGGGGAACTTCCTCCTCCTGCTGAGGATCTTCTTCTATTTTCTGGGGAGGGTTAATGACAGGGGGTGGTTGATTTAGAGCAAAGCCTCTATTTATCAAGAGTTGGACTAACCTATGGTGTTTAAGGGAAAGGGTTGGATGCTTCGCTTTTTCAGCATAATGTGACATGTTTTTCAGACAACCCAATAGATAATAGGGCATATTTATGAATTGTCGATGCCTCAAATGATTTAACAAAACGAAGTCATGTTGGTAAATTACCTGGTAACGACCTTCGCAAGTTAAGTATTGCTTAACAAACTCCGCGACCTTTGACCATGGTGGAGGTAGTGACTAAAGAGCGACCCCTTTGCCTTTAGCTTCTACATGCTCGCCTGGTAGAAAGAAGCCTTACTGTGCATTCAAAATAAGATGTTTCCTGTTGAACCATCGTATACTATTGGTTGGTAGCCCAGAGACTTAGGCTACGTCTTCCTCTGGTACCGGTATACGTACTCCCTGGACTGTCAAAAATCCCTCTCTCAAATTGCATGCAAACTCCAACGCTTGCTGTGTGTTGAAGTCTGGAAGTCTTCTGAAGTAATCTACCCATCCTACCTGCAGAAAAATTTGATAAACCTCGGGGTAGAGTTCTAGTAACGCTGTCGTGCCAGGTTCATGGGTAATCAGATTTCCTCCCATAGCTGCTACTTCAACAAACACTACACGATACAGAGCCTGGTTTCCGAGTTTGAAACAGAGCAAACCGTTACAAATGAGGATATGCCAAGGTAGAGTAAATTTTAGATATTACCACGAGGGATAAGGGTGGCGACGATTACGTGTTGTGGAATAATTGTGATATTTTGGTAATCCCCCCCCCAAATCTACGGTTGAATGATTTGATTGGCAGTATAATGATTTCGGCAGTCGTATCACATCTCCGCATTAACTATAAAATAATATTCACACTTACACATGCGTACCTTTACTTTTTACCTTTAATCGCATGCAAAAAGTCTTAATTTGTCTTTTCTGGCTTAATCATAATTTGAATGGCTTTTAATCATGACCACACAAGCGATCTGATGGGGAGTAGCGGTGACAACGTGTATTTGTTAGAGTGCTTGGCTGGTCCCTTGAATGCAGCGAAATATGTCCCATCAGGATGATGATTCGTTAAGTGTTGGGATTGGTGAAAAGTGACGTTTTACCGAAACATAAGCCCATGCGGTAAATGGTGTTACGACAATGGGGAATGATATTGTATTGACAGAAAGTGGTGTTGCAGTAACGGGGAATGACGGAAAGTGGTGTTGCGGCAATGGGGAATGACGGAAAGTGGTGTTGCAGCAACGGGGGATGACAGAAAGTGGTGTTGCAGCAATGGAGAATGACGAAAAGTGGTGTTGCAGCAATGGGGAATGATATTACATTAACAGCAAATAGTGTTGTAGCAACAGGAAAATGATGTGAAACTTGACTTATGATCCAAAAAGCGTTCCCAAGCTGCAAAGTGATCCTTTTAGGATTTTCATTCTCAGCCATCCTCCAAAAGTAAGATCTGCAAAACAACTAATTGTAACATAGAAGCCCCTTGGCAGGGATTATTAGTTCAGAAATCTAATCTAAGAATAAATAAATGAACAGAAATTTAAGTGCCTTGAGGGGAGGCAAATTCCCCCAGAAAAACATAGTGTAGTTCTGCCATACAGGTGCCTTTTAAATCCTCCTTAGAAACAGGTCGTTGATATGGACGGAGTCGGTATCCATTCACTAATAATAGTGTCCTATTATCATCAATCGTTAAAAGTTTGATTGTTCCGTTTGGAAATATAGCATCTATTTCATAAGGTCCTAGCCACCTTGTTCTCAATTTACCTTGGAAATTCTCGAAACGGGAGTCATACAGTAAAGCCCAGTTACCTTTCTGGAACTACTTCTGCTTAATAGTTCTGTCATGCCATCTGGTTCTTTGTTGCTGAATCATGGTTGTCTGGTGGATGGCATCTAATCTTTTCTCGTCTAGCTCCTGCAACTGCTGCAACCTGGTTGTCTGTGCATCAGTCAAATGAAGGTTAACAGCTAAAGCAGTTCTCAAAGTTTTGATTTCAAACTCCAAAGGGAAAACATCATTTTTACCAAAAACTAACTCATAGGGTGAAAAGCCTGTGGTGTTCTTCCAAGTGGTTCTATAAGCCCAAAGTGCTTCAGGCAGCTTTTGAAACCAGTCCCTCCTGTTTTCCTTTATTGTTTTTGTCAGAATAGCTTCTATGACTTTGTTGGTGCTTTCCACCTGCCCATTTGACTGGGGGTGATAAGGTGTGGTCATTCTATGCTTAATATGGTATTTCTACAATGTGTCTTTGAAGCCATGGGAATTAAAAGGAGGTCCTCCATCAGTGACTAGCTCCCTAGGCAACCCATACCTAACGAATATTTCTTCGAATAAAAATGTTAATACTGATTCCTCATTAGCTTTGATAAGTGCATTGGCCTCTACCCACTTAGTCATGTAATCTGTACATACTAGTATGTAAACTCTTTGATTAGATGGAGGGTTAATGGGACCTATAAAATTTATTGCCCATCTTTCAAATGGTTCAAGAATTACCTGGGGATTGAGTGGCATTTCATCACTGTGGTTAGGCTGGCCCATTCTTTGGCAACTATCACAGGCCCTGACATATTTCTTTGCATCTTTGAAGATTGAGGGTTAGTAATATCCCATCCTGAGAACTTTGTGTGCTGTTCTTTTATCTGCGAAATGTCCTCCACAAGGTCCATCGTGGCATGCTTTCAGTATATCATAAATCTGATCTTCACCAATGCATCTCCGGATCTCCTGATCGAGTCCTATGTGAAACAGACATCCGCTTATCCAACTGTACCTAGCGCTCTGCTGAATAATTTTCCTTTTTTCTCTGTGTGATAGGTGTGATGGTAATTTTCCTGCAACAAAGTAGTTAGCAATATCTGCGTACCAAGGTGAGTGAGCAGAGATTGCAAATAAATACTCATCGGGAAAAGAATCATCTACTGGAATATTTTCATTGGTTTTCAACCGAGAAAGAAAGTCAACAACTACATTTTCTTTTCCTGGTCTATCTACAATTGTGATATAAAATTCCTGTAATAACAGTAACCATCTAGTGACTCGAGAATTTGTAACTGATTTATTCATTAAGTATTTAATGGCCGAGTGATGGGTATGCACAAAAGTAGTATAACCAGTGATGTAATGCATAAATTTGTTGATAGCATAAATAACTGCTAGAAATTCTTTCTCAATGACCGTGTAATTAAGTTCTGCAGGAGTCATGTTTTTACTAATGAAATAAATGGCATAGGGAATACCATTTTCTTCCTGTCCCAGGACAGCTCCAATGGCAGTGTCTGAGGCATCAGAGGATATGTGAAAGGGGAGTGCCCAATCTGGTCCTCTCAAAATGGGAGCTATGGACAACTGATGTTTAAGCTGTTCAAATGCTTTTTCACAGTCATCAGTCCACTTAAATTCAACGTTTTTTGTTAATAACACAAACAGAGGGGAAGCTATCTTAGAAAAATCTTTGCTAAACCTTCTGTAGTACCCTGCATGTCCTAAGAAACTCCTTACTTCTGTCTGGGTTTTGGGAATAGGGAGTGTCAAAATTACCTGTATTTTTGCAGGATCGACTTGAATTCCTAATAATGAAACAAAGTGGCCTAATACAATGCCTTCATTCATCTTCATATGGCATTTCTCAGTACTTAAGGCAAGATGTGCTTCAATACACCGCTTAAGTACTTTTTCAAGATTCTGCAGAGCATCTTCAAAGGTTGTTCCATAAGGAGTAAAGTCGTCCATAAAAATTTCTAAGGAATCATTTATCATATCAGAAACGATCCCTATGACCGCTCTCTGAAATGTTGCTGGGGCGTTACATAGCCCAAATGGGAGAACCCTGTAAGCAAAGGTCCCCCAAGGGCTAGTAAAAGTGGTTTTATCCTGGTCCTGGGGTGCAATCCTTATCTGATTATATCTGCTAAATCCATCCAAAAAGGAAAAGAACTTCTTACCAGCTAAGTTATCTAATACCTGATCAATGAATGCTAAAGGGAAATGGTCTTTCTGGGTGGCCTTATTTAGGGCTCTATAGTCTACA
The DNA here is from genome assembly GCA_000404065.3 of Pinus taeda. Taxonomy (NCBI): domain Eukaryota; kingdom Viridiplantae; phylum Streptophyta; class Pinopsida; order Pinales; family Pinaceae; genus Pinus; species Pinus taeda. Next base: position 31,747 of record APFE031192360.1, on the reverse strand, counting down.
CATACTCGCCATTTCCCATTTTTCTTGGGTACTATTACTAGCGGAGAAACCCATTCACTATCGGATATGGGATATATAAATCCTGCATTTAACAATTTTTGAAGCTCTTCTTTTACTATTTCCCTTAGATTGGGGTTCATTCTTCTTTTGGGTTGACAAACTGGCCGGGATCCTTCTTTAATATAAATACGGTGAGTGCACAGTTCAGGAGAAATCCCTTTCATGTCTGTATAATCCCAAGCGAATGCCTCTTTATTTTCTTTAAGTAGCTTCATTAGCTGTTGTTTTTGATCATCTGTTAGGTTAGGATTTATATTTAATGTTTTACCTGGTTCGATTTCTACTGTTATACTTTTGGAAGGACTGCCAGCTAATATCTGAGATAAAATTTTCAGTTTCAAGGTTGTTCTGGGATTTTGATTCTAGGATTGCAGTGAGGTGATTATGTATTTCTGAGCTAACCGAAGAAGGTTCAAAAATAAAGTTGCTGATTAATTCATCTTCGGTTGAGTCTTTGAGAGTTAAAGCTTGTCCGACAGTTAAAATAGGTTGGGTTTCCTCATCCTCATAACCTACCCATATTGAATTATTGTTATTAATCATGGGTGTGGCATGAGGATAAAGAGTCAGTTGTTTAGTTTCCTACCCATTGGATATTGTCATTGATCCAGACCTACAGCTGATGAAAGCATCTGCTGTAGCCAGCCAAGGTCTTCCTAGAATTAATGGATGACCCCCAACTTTGTTTTAGTTTGTAACACCACAAAGTCAGCTGGGTAATTCCAAGATTCTACAGAAATTACCAGGTCTTCGATGACTCCTTCAGGTTTAATTGTAGAGCGGTCAGCCAGCTCTAAAATGGTTGGAGTTTCTCTAATTAAGTGTTTCAACTGCAGTAATTGTGTTGTTTCAAGTGTCATGATATTTATTGTTGCACCTAGATCTACTAGAACTTTAGAGACAAAGGTTTTGCCGACCTGAACTGTTACTGTAGGGTGACTAGGGTCACCATATTTCACAGGGGGGTCTTTTTCTGTCATCAAAGCAGTCAGTTCTCCCATCACATGAACTGTGAGGGGTTCCTTGGCTTTTCTTCCAGGCTTTCTAACATAAATATCCCTAACAGTTCTGGCGTAGATAGGGACATCTCTTAGTGCTTGCAATAATGGGATTTTGACATATAAATTCTACAGTTCTCCTAAAAGGTTAAAAGCTGGTGGCTCAAACGTTTTAGTAAGAGTCAATCTTTCAAGGAAGGGTGGCTCTGCTGTTTGGACAATCTTGTTAGAAGATGATTCAAGAATTTCAATATCTTTATTGGATGACTTTTCCTTTCTAGTTTCTTCTTTTTCAGAGTCAGTGATGTCATCTATGATGGGTTCAACTATCCTCCCGGAGCGTAAATGGATATCATTAAATTGCATAGGGGGGACAGGTTGACTTTGAATATCGATTACTTGCAAGGCTTTATTATTGTTTGGATTGGGATTAGGTTGCACAGGCAGTTGGGGTCTCATTGATTGGTTATTCTGCAGGGCATTAGATGGTAAGGAAAGAGATTGTTGGTGTTGAGGAAATGGAATCTGCTGGGCTGCCAAATTTGGATTCCATTGATTGAAATAAGGTTGTTGAAGAGTCCAAGGATTCCACATAGTAGGGTTAGTAAAAGGAGGATTTGGTTGCTGCATAGGAAATTGCATCGGATTAAAGGGTGGGTATTGCATTTGATTCATGGGTGGGAAATTTGTTTGAAAAGGAGACTGATTATTCCAACGACTAAATGATGTGTTAGAACTCATACCTTGTCTTTGTGGCCATTGCCTCCTCTGTGTCATCAGGTACACTGCTTCAGCTTCTTCTTCAGTTGATTGCAGTGCTACCTTTATTCCTGGAAAAGAGGGGCATTGCTGAGTTTCATGATCCTTTTCACAAATGGTACAAATAGGTACCTTATCTAATGGACATTCCTGCAGTGGATGCTTTCCTCTGCATTTGGAGCAAAAGATAGCTAGGGCAGCTTCTGCTTCTGCCTGTTTCTTTTTAACCTGCAGAGCATCAATTTGTGAAGCAAAAGAGCTTAGCATTTCAGTTTTGAATTCTTCAAGCAGATTACCTATTTCAGCTCGTGTTGCTCCTCCGCTTGCTGACTTCTGAACTCTTGAATATGTACTGTCCCTGGTTTTTGGTCTACTTGCTGCTCCTCTGGAACACCGCATGCGGAGGTTGATAATCTCATCAAATGGTTCTTTGGAAATATCCCCTTTTCCGAGCATATTTAACATATCTAGGCAGTCATCTCGTACTCCTTTTAGTAGTATTGTCTTCAGAATATCCTTACTCATGGTTGGGTGATCTGATCACTGCAAATTATATTGCAGTATCTCTACAAAGTCCTCCAGATTCTCATCCTCTTTTTGAACCATTTTAAACAATTCTTCCTTCCTTTCTTTTGTTCGACAGTAGTCTTGATACTTTCTCAGAAAGTTTTCTTTCATTTGATCCCATGTGGTGATTACATGAGCCCCTAGGCTCATAAACCATCTTAATGCGTTCCCTTTTAGTGTTGCTGGAAACAATTTTAACTTCTGAGCAGGAGTTACATAATCATAACTTCTACACAGTATATCAAATTCAAAGAGGAATTTATCGGGATCTTCAGAGGATAACACATGAAAATTAGGCAATGCCGCAGGTGGAATATTTTTCATAGGGACTGCTCCTCTTGGGAGGTCCCCAATAGGAAATTCCAGGGTGGAAAGTGAGTTTTCCCCCCTTCCTTCTGCTCTGTTACCCTCCATTATTATTTTCCCTGAGTCACTGGCTTTGTCTTCAGTATCTTCTGATTCTTCAGGTTCCTCTACTGGTTCCTCAATGTGCTCTGGTGTTTCCAGTTTCCTTTCAGGCCCTAGTACTTCTTCTGTCTGATGATCTGTTTGAGAAGAATACTGAATTTGAGGTCTTCGGGAACTTGTTCTCTAAGATGTCTCAGCTTTTGAAATGATCTCGTCAATGAAAGTCTTTCTTCCGCCTCTTGTGCCCTTACCGCCTGCGAAGTTAACTTTCTTGCGTCCTCTCATGCACCTGTTATTCTAAAGAAAAATCATTAATGCCTTTAAGAATTTTTAGTCGCCTTCCCCGGCAACAGCGCCAAAATGTTGGTCGCTCGAATTGTTATTGATTAACAGTTGAGCACCACATTAATTTGTCAACCCAGGAAAGTCTTTTTATCTCAAAGGTGACCACGTACTGTATGTACTTTAAGCTCAAAAGCATTAAAAGTTGTAGTAAAACAAATCTAATTCCTATCAAACGCTTACTCTGTGTTACAACAGTCTTAAACTTTTGCAGAAATGAAATGAAATTAAGTAGAGATAACAAATCTGCGGAAAAATGATGGTTGTTTGTAACAGAGGACCAGGACCCTGTCCTTAGAATAAGGACGCCCAACACCTGCCTCTGTGATCAGTCGCCAATACACACCAAAATCCTATTCACCGGTGACACACTTCTCACAACGCCAATCGATTAAAGGAACAACGTATCAGCAAAAGAAAAATACCAGAAGCAAGGCTAACACATACAGAATTAACACACACTTAACAAGAAAAGAATGGGGTGAATCTTGTGAAGAAGGTGGGCCCTGTCCCTATCACAAGATTCCCCTGCACACAATTACTAAATTAAAATGCTCAGAACCAAACTTTATTCATCTGCCAAGAGTTCAATTACAACAAAAGTTCCGACCTTCAGCATTACAATGATTCAGTATCACGCGCTAGTTTTCCAACTGTAGATGTCTCCTCTTTATAGAGGAGACATCTATTACAATAGATTGTTCTACTGTTTAATTTTCCTGTACAAAAATAGGAAATCAGTTCCTGTTACATCATACTATTACAACCATATATTATCTTTGTCATCCTTGGTTAATCGATTCTTTCCGTTATTGCAAAACGGATGATCTTCGTCTATCTCCTCAGATTCCTCATGCTATCTTCGGTTACTCTGCTATTGTTGCTGATTAGGTGCATCTTAACCATCCTTAAAATACTTTGTGTTGTTCCTGATGTTCCCGCATCTGTGGCTGGATTGACTTGATCCTGCTTTATCATCATTAGCCGAGTATAGTCTTGCCAGCTTCGGATAGTTGCTGTTGCGAATTAAGACATTTCCTACTTTAGTCAGTTGTTGCTTCTGGTGTTGCAGCAACTGCACAGTGTTTGTTCCTGGTGTTGCAGCAACTGTGACTCCTGATTCTGTGGACTTTGAACAATTCCAATCAACTGTCAGTGACTTAGGTAATTAATTGTAAAGATAACATGAATATGTGTTGAATAATTAATCATATAGCAAATGAGGAGAGTTACTTCATACCTTGGGATAATGAGTTCAAGAATGATATCAAGGGTTTCAATTCATAGGTAAAAAAAACAGTAATATCATAGCAAAATGTAAGGTCAAAAATAGACAATTCAGAGTCCTAATAATTAGCTTGCATGCCATTCATATTAGCTTCCATGCCATTCATCTTGGCTTCATTTACCTTTAGTGAGAGTGAAATGTGTTGTACTTGGTCTTGTAATTTTGATATATCATGTTGCATTTCTTCTTCTTATTCACGAGTCATGCTAGAGATTTCAGGTTGCTTAGTAGGTGTTTCCATTTTCTTTCTTCAGGGCATTAATTAATGCTAATAATTCTTCACTATTCCCTTTGAATTCCTTCAAAATAATTTTTCAAACCAATATTATGCAAAATTTAAAAAACAACTACACACCTTTTCTTTTCACTTTGTATGAACTTGATATTGAATCTGATGTATCTTTGTAACTGTGGATCTTGAATGTTTGAAATATCATCCTACAATAGCCCTTTGAATCCTCTTTCTAACCCCGCAAGTCTGATCAAGATTGGATTCTCCAAGGAAGTGTTATGCTAAATCTCCCACGGTGACCTGATTGTAGACTAGTTCAGTAGAGCGAACTTGTACGACATGCCACGTGTTATTGTTTCGACCTTAGTATCTGAAACTTATACACTAAAATATACAGGCTCTCCTCTTTCTTAAACTTCTTACCAAATTTCAATCTGATTCTCCAAACAAAAGTTATGACAATTTTCCCCAAGTCACCTGTTTTGAATGTAATTCAGGAGTCTGCAAAAACCTTAACTTCCTCAGATCATATCTCCGCAAATATAGTGAGAAAAGCTTTAAAATTTGGGTTCGAAGTTTAGAACAGTTTGTCTCAAATGTGTTTTGTTCTTATCTTCTGAAATGTTGCAGAAAAAAGCTATATTGAAAATTCCACAATGACCTGTTTGGAGCAGCAAAACCCTAGAATCCAAAGCTCTGATACCAAATGTTATGAACCAGCTCACAAAAAGATAGAAAAGATAGATCAACGCCTTAGAATACAGCCTCTTCGAGGGGGAAACTTCCTTTACATTACACAAAAGAATAATTCTTGGATGATAAAAATGAATAAACCTTCCTTCTAGATATAGGAGTCTAAGGGATCATAATATAACCAAGCTGACATAACAGTGATAACATAAGGGCACAAAAATAACAATAATGGGTTTCTATGGGGCATACTAACAACAATATGGGGACAATAGGGGCACAAAAATAACAATAAGGGATACAATGACAATAGTGATGGGGGAATCACTAGTATTATAGGGGCCTAACATTTACAAATAATATTACATTTTCCACATTTACCCATGTAAGACAAAATAGGCTAGAGACAACCTGACAAGACAAAACACTATGATTCTGAAGTTTGAGGAAAGACCAACTTGGTAACCTCCACTTGGCACTTCTCGATCACATATTGATGCCAAGCTTAGTACTGTATGATCTCCGCAAACTATTTGATGGTTTCTTTCTGAAAATGGACTCTTGCCTCCATGGAATCTAGGTATATGGTCTTGGAACCTATCTCCAACTCATTCTAAAGCATGTGCATCATGTTCTTGACTATGATAGGACCATCGATGTACTTCTACATATTGTGTATGTTCAGCTCCAAGTCTTCTCTAGTAGCCTCTCGTCTTAGCTGCTCCAAGTACTCATCGACCGTTCTAGCTAGACTTGGTTCTTAGGTTTAGCATCGATGAGGGAACCGATTGATGGGATCATGTGTGTTTTCCCCTTGACATCCAACTATTGTACAATCGTACATAGGAGGCGTGTATGATGTCAATAAATGAGGCGAGTTGCTCGTAGTTTTGGATCAACATTCATACCTTCGCTTTCTCCAACTCTGGCTATGGCTTCATCTTCTTCTATAAGTCAAGCGAGGCCCCTTTGTACGACATTGTCCACTCTTGTACATGGGCGATGGTAGCATGTATGTTCTTGAGAGTTTGAACAAACTATTTTCTCCACTGCTATAAGCCACACACATGGACAACTAATTTATGCACTGTGACAAATCTGCCATAGAGCTTTCACATGGTATCACCAAGTGTGTATACTTCAACAAGTATCATTGTCTTCATCTTCCCCAATAAAGAAATTGCATTTTGCTTTGCTGCTCAGAGTTGTTCTACCTCTTTCCTGGCAGCCTGCAAGTTCTTCGCCAGTTGCTCATTCTCAACTATTAGGTACTTAACATTTGAGTTTATCACTCTTGCCGGTTAGGGGACTTTTGAGGTCTAAAATGGGCCTCCTAATGAAATTATAAAATAATAGTGGAAATAATAAATAAGCTTTGTTTGCATCATCAAATTTTAGAAGGAAAAAAGAAAAACTATTTTTTCAACTTGTATTTTAAACATATCTCCCTATGGGTTTACTAAAATTTCAAGCGAAAACACTCGTTGGATGCAGAATTTGATCCCTCATCCAAGGAGTACCCATGTTGCATAGTTTTGATGGACCCTACTACACAAAAAATGAGAAATACATGAAAAACATGATTACAATTCATGTATTTCTCATTTTTCGTGTAGTAAGGTCCATCAAAGGTATGCAACGTGGATACTCCTTGGATGAGGAATTAAATTTTTCATCCAGTGAGTACTTCTGCTCAAAATTTGAGTAAAACCATAGAGAGATAAGTTGAAAATAAGACTTGAAAACTAGTTTTATTATCTTACTATTTTTAATCTTTTTACTTTTTTATTTCAAAAATGGTGAATCATCCCCCATGGTTGACATCATCATCTTAAAACCTAATAGTTCTTATAAAGTTTAGTTTGGTTGTACATTTTTCTTAGGAGACCCATTTTAGACCTCAAAATTCCCCTAATATGATAGCCCAAGCTAGCTTCGTCATGGGTGGTTGAATGCTTCCTAGTGTCTGACATTATGACCCTTTCCTCAATGAATGTAGGTGATGTGTGATCATCCGAAAAGTGCTTCCTCCACACCTATACAATCTTATGAGACAACTCGTCAAATGATATATTGTACACATCCATGACTAGATCATCATCAAGGAGAACAAAATCTCCTTGCCCGTTTGGGGCCAATTCTAACATTAGAGGTGATGGAGACTGAGAGATGACCTTTGGTGCTGTCAGCATCAGTCTAGTGTCTTCATTCTGTGGCTCCTATTCCAACTCCATGTCGGTCACTTTGATCAATTGCTGAATATTCTAAGCAAACTCCCGATCTTGCATCTATTCACCCTCTTTGTCAGTTGATGGTTGTTCCAACTCATACACCTACATCGGTGCTATTTTATCTGGCATCACGCCTTGCCTTTGTTCTTCTTCCTACTTCTACTTCTCTTATCTTTCTCTCCTCCTCAACTCTTGTTCTTCCTTCAGCTTCTTCTCCATCTCCTGTAGCTTTAGTTCTACTTCCTGCATCCTCTTCTTTTCTCTCTTCGTTCTCTCTTCTCTCCTCCTTCATTGCTCCCTATTTGCTTCCACTACCAAAGATTCCTTCTCTAGGATATGATCTTCCTTCATTTGCAACTTTTTTTCTCTCCCTCAGGGTTCTCAAAAACCTTCCTCTTTCCCTTGTCCTATACTAGATTGTTGCCTTCTATTGCTATTGTTGTTGCTGCTTCCAGAGTTGTTGTTGTCTGCAAAGCAACCTTCCAAGTTCTTTATATACTGACTAGCTCATTGAGTCTAGAGGCATTGTAGTAGTACCTCCAAGGGTCCTCCTTTAGCCGATGAAATGCCCTGTGGATCCATGGAAAGTACACTCTCACACAGTGATCCTTGAAAATACCATGGGGATCATATGGATTAAATTCCTTGGTGTCGAACTCAAATTTCACTATGTCCTTAGCCTTGGCATCTACATCTTTCAAGCTCTTAATCTCGTATAACCTGATCCACAAAAGAAGAGTTGGCCATGGTGCCTTTCCTTTCTACATAATCCTACTGACAACCCTATAGTGAGTTGGTATGGAACCTCTTGCATGATCAGCTTGCCAATCTTGGTAGAACACGTAAAGGCTTCTCTCTGCCAAACATTTTGATGAAGGTGCCACCTGGTGAGGGATACCAATCTGCAATGTTTATTGTTGTCTCCATTGCTTCTTGGGAGATGCAAGGTGGATCCTTCTCAAAGATAAGCTTGTACAACAGGATGATAAAATGGCCAGTTAGCCTTGCCATCACTCCTTGATAGTTGCATTCAGAAAGTAAATTTCAATTGATGTTGATGACATTATCTTTTGGTGTCCATGTCCAACTCATGCCAGGGAAATGTTGTTGTGCACAACTTGCATCCAGTAAGTATGCGGACATGTAAAATATTGCTTGCTCATTATTGGTTAGATTCTAAGCCTTAACCACATGGGTATTTAGCTGATGAGCCAACAAATCTGATGAGTTGAATGGCCTCCCATCATTCACAAATTGGTCTAGGAAGACTGTCCACACTTCAGGAAAGGTTTATGTTTTCTCTTTACCATATATTCTACAAGCAAAGATGATCAAGAACTGGTAGGCCTTCCTAAGGGACTTCATCTTGTAAACATGGGTAGGTGTTTGTTTAATCTTCGACGACTCTTTCATCCAATGCTTGACAATATCTCTCGTGTTCACATAGCTATGGGTGGCATAGAAGATTTGGTCCATGTGCTTCATTGACTCAGGTAACTAATACATTTGCTGAAATTTCTCTACCCTGAAGGTGGCAAGCTCTCTCTCGTTGGCACTACTCAATGTCGTAGTCTGCTCATCCATGTGTGAGACAATCCAAATGATGATGTCTACATATGGGAAGGTAGGGTATTTGCATGCAACCTTGTATAACCCTGACCGTTGGATGCTAAGATAAACTTTTCGGTCTCCCAAGTTTGCCTTGAAGTCCTATACAAAAGTGTCTTTGATATGATACCATGTCAGTGTTGTACCATTCTCAATGAACAATTGAGTATCATCACATACTAGAAAATCCATTGATATCTGCTCAATTTCTTCCACAATACTGCTCTCAACAGTTTCCTTTGATGCAAATCTCTTGGATTCCATGTTAACTGTAACTTCTAGAGAGATGCTCAAGAATTATTGTACTTGTGAGTTAGAGAGGACACTCGTGGTAGGAAAATTTCATCTAAAAGAAAAACATCTTCAAGACAAGATTAAACAACAAGTCAGGCTCATGCTGGTAAGGATTGTGTATTTTGGCTGACAGAGGTCATTGGCTGAATGTGGGAACTTCACATTGCGTAGTCCCAATAGTCAGTCAGGAATCTTGGTGACTTGAATTGTGCAATGCACATTTTAGTCTGGGCCAAGGCCAAGAGAGGTTGTGCATTGCACAGTCTTAGTGGCCAAGCTGGGAGGCTGCCTCTTAGAACTGCGCAGTGCAGAATTGGAACTAGCTTAGGCTAAGCTCTACACAATTCCAAATTCTAAGGAAGAAGCCTTGAGTTCCCATATTGCGCAGTGGAAGCAGTGAAATGTGAGATCTGGGCAAGGGAACCCAAATCTGCCCAAGGGGAGTGTGAAAATCAAGCAGATATGAAATATGGTGTGAGGTTGACTGCATATATGACTAAGTGTTCATGCATGCATGTGAAAAACATGCAGGAATAGATTAAACTGAAGTAAACAAAGCACGTGAAGAGAATCGCCGCAACGACGGTTGTTGGTGCAAAAATGGGAAAACTCATGCGACACTCAGGAAAGGAAATCTAGAACTTGAAACAACACTTCTACAAGTTTAAACAAGTTAAAACCCCTTGCAGTTATGTAAAGAAACAAGTGAAACATCACTCTCACAAGCTAAACAACAAAAAGTGGCAGAAAAAAGTGATAAAAGATGAGAAAAGGAAACTCACCCAAAACAGTGATGAGGATCGCACCAAAGGCTCCTTGATCTCCTCAATAATGCTATTTCTCCAAGATCAAGTGTGCAAATGAGCTTTAGTAACATCGATTAAATAGATTTGTTCAAGTTAGGGTTTATGATGTGTATACGTAAAATCAAGTAAAAAGTGACCCTTAGCAGTAATTTCTAAAAATAACACAAGTAACTCCTTCGAGTTACTAAAAATATATCTTTATTTTTTAGGGATGCTTTTTGCTTTTTCGATTCTTTTTCTTTTTGGGGAAAACTGCCATGCATTGCCCAAAAATATTGCGCAGTTCTGGGAAGGACCAGGCAACTCTCTGGTTCACATACTGTGAAATTTTTTAGCACATTGGGGTCTGTGCAATTTCTAGGCTCAGTGGCTTTGGGTTGCCTCTCCTGCCTACGTAATTTTCTAGCTCAAGGTTGGATAGAAGTTAGGACTACGCAATTCCCAAGAGCAAGGTCAATTTCCCTCAAGAATTGTGCAGTTCTCTGAGGCAAGCCTGAAACTGTCAAGGGACCAAGTCAAGAGATCGACTTGTGGGTTAGAAAATTAACTAAGCGAGAAAAAAATCCAAGATGAAAAAAATAAGGCTTAGTCAAACCACAAGTACCTGGATCAGTGCAAGATGAGTTGTTGTGGTTTAGAGGGAAGGCTCCAAAACGAAGCATAAGAAAAATTTTGGAGGGTGGTTATAGCTACTACAACATTGGCGATACACTGGTATAACTCCAACTCTCTCTGTATGGACCTTGTCTCATGCAAAGCGAGTCTAACTCTTTAGGAAGTATTCTTCAATTCTTCAATTATCATAACTTCTTCACTAAGCTTGAGTTAAAGATGTAGTCCCTACCATCCTCTTTGTCGACAGCATGCACACCAAGCCAAGTCGAATTGAGTTGTTTCGATTCGATTGGGGAATGATGGGTATATAGATGCACAATTAAAATAGACTATTAGAGTTTTATTTTCATCTCTGGTGTTGCTTCACTACCAGCAGGCCTAGAAAGTACCCCAATGGAGTCACTTTAGGAACATAAGCATTGATCCACTACGAGTGAGCCTGGACAGTACCCGGGCGGTGTTACTTGCTTCACCTCTCCATGTAAGAATCCTTTCTCTTCTTTCTCCCTTTATTTTATTTTTATTTTCATTTTTCTAAGAACTGTGCATAGGCCCTTATTTATTTCATGAGGTGAAAGAGGGACCTTGACTTATTGAGGGCATAAGAGGTTGTCCCTTTAGATAAGGATGTTTATATATACCTCTAACATGATTTTTAATGTTTTTGCCTCTCCTTAATCTACCTGACTAAGCTAACAAGGGTTAACCAAAAATAGAAAACCAAGTGGAACTGACTTCAAGGCTACAAGAACCTGACATAACCATAAGATTGGGCTGAAGTGCCTTGACAATTTGAGGAATTTCCAATTCATCAGAAGATGGATCCTTAAAGACAAATGGCTTAGAAAGATCAATAGTGGAAAAATGAATATCGTGATCGGATAAATAAATGAAAAGATCACGACATCCACGATCAAAAAGTTTAAGATGATGGACAATGACATCCTCATGATATGATGGATCGTATAGAGGGGATGATGAAAAATGAGAAATTTCACCCTCAATGTTTCCAGAAAGGTAAGATGAGAGATTGGGAGGATCAACGAATATAGGTTTGTCTTATCCACAATCAAAGTAAAAACTGACATTCCATGTGTTCTGCAAATGATCGAAAGTAGAAACATCCAGAAATGAATTTTCACAAGATGGAACAGAATTGACAGAATCGTGGATGATGTTAGGATAAAGTGGACGAGGTGTGGGTAGAAGGTGGTCATCCTTCACTATAAATTCTTGTTTAGATTCCCACACATACTCGTCAAAAATGATATTGCAGGTTGGTTGTTCAATACAAACTCCGTCCAGAACTTGATCCTTGTGAACATCACAAGTGAGATCTGAGACACAAGGACAAAACACACAAAAATATGGAGGATCAAAGGGACCAAAGGATGGTGGATGAGGAGATAATAACACATGAAGACTATCGGGGTTACAATCCAAATATGCACAAAAATATTGAACAGGTGGGGTAGGAGGACATGGTGATAGATTAACACATGGATTTTCAACTTCTCCCAGCTTGACCTACAAAGTTAGAGTTGTTTGATGGGAAGGGGACAGAGGGTCACTTGGGAAAGAAACCTTGTCCATCTTGGATTTAGAAGATCTAACACTGAGGTATGTTGGTAGAGGTTCAAAATATTCTAACTCATGTGGATTTTCATAAATGTGAACAAAATTTTGAAATATCTCAACCAAGAATTCCAATTCAACTTCATCTTCAGGAAATTCAAAACAGTAGTGAAGAAAATGATTGTGAAAATATTGAAGGGATTTATCAAATGATTTTCGTAATTTTAATATTTTTCTATCAAGGGATTTATGGTCATAAAGAATGAAAGCACGACATGATTCTCTAAAAAATTGATCAAAAGAGTGAATAGAGGTTGTTCCCAATGTGTGACGCCATTTCGCGTGCCCTTCAAATGTGAAGGCGAGAAACCCACAGGTAATATCATTAGGCGAGACATCATGCCTGTCATAGAAGACAAAAAAAGCAATTGTGCCCCTAAACAAGGTTGTTCCACCCTCGCCATTAAAATTATATTTAGACAAGTCATCTAAGATGCTAGTTGGAACTTCAAAATGAGTAAATTTAGAAAAGCTTGTCGTTGTTTCGATTTTCATAAAAGTCATGAAATATGTGTAGAAATTCAAAAAAAACTTCAAGGGCTCAGCATCTCATCTGTTCCTCTTTCTAGTGCCAGAAATGTTAATGGTGTTGGACCTGACATCATTTAGGGGATCTCCCTAAAATGAAGTCCCAACTAGACCTCACACTATTTGGAGTAGGAGTCCCAACAGTGGGTGGTATTGTAATGCCTTGACTACAGTAGCGCGCACAGGAAAGTATGATAACTTTGGGTGAGAGGAAGTGTGTGACCCTACGGAGAGTCAAGTGTGATGCACGAAGGTTCTAACACACAGAGGGGAAAAGGAAGCGCACCCCTTAGAATCTTGTAACAGTATGCATCTTGAAAGGAATACACGAGTGGAGCGACATCACAAGCTAAAATGCATAATAGTCTACACATTAAAGTGACGAGTTAATCCAACAACACGTATTCAAAAAGATTCATACAAATGCATACAAATTAGTTCATAAGCATATGTGTAAGTTAAATAACATACATTGCTAACGCAACAAGAATATTCCTACTACATTAACAACATATTCATGAAAGCATGATGGCTTTGATATTCTTATTATAAGTGAAAGTTCCATCCACATATACACCATTGACGACCGCTAGCCCCAATAGTGTAACATTATAATTAAGAAAACTTGCTCCTCCAAAGAAGTATACTCACTCTACGCTATCGATAAGCCACGGCTCTTCACAATACTCCCAAACCTTCTAAGCCTAGCCAAAAACTTGGCTCCCAAAAGTAGTTCTATGAGTTATGAGGTTCTATTTATAACAAAGGGTGGGGTGACCCTTGACATTCCCCTTTGTGACTCTTTGACTTCCCTCATGACTCATCAAATTCTTCAATAAATGACACATTAAATTACATAATGACTTTTCATATTCCAATATTGACACTTGGAATTTCACTTACAACATATTTACAAATAATATTACATTTTCCACATATACCCATGTAATACAAAATAGGCTAGAGATAGTCTGACAAGACAAAACACTATGATTTCAAAGTTTAGGGAAATACCAACTCGAAAACCTCCACTTGGTGCTTCTTGGTCATATATTGATGCCAAGCTTGGTACTGTATGATGGTGTCCTGAAACTACTTGATGGCATCTTTCTCAAAGAAGACTCTTGCCTCTATGGAATCTAGGTATATTTTCTTGAACCTGTATCTAAATCATTTTGAGGCATGTGCATCATGGTCTTGACTATGACACAACCACCAATATACTTCTACATTTTGTGTATTCTCATCTCCAAGTCTTCTCTGGTGGCCTCTCATCTTAGCTGCTCCAAGTACTCATCGATCTCTAGCTGGACTTGATTCTTAGGTTTAGCATCATTGAGGGAACCGATTGATAGGATCCTGTGCATTTTCACCATGAAATCCAAACTATTGTACAATGGTACATGTGAGGCCTATATGTTGTCAATGAATGAGGCGAGATGATCATATTTCTGGATCAACATTCAGACCTTCACTTTCTCTAGCTCTGCATGTGGCTTCATCTTCTTCTCTAAGTCAAGCAAGTCCCCTTTGTACTGCATTGTCCACTCTTGTATATGGGAGATGGCATCATGTATGTTCTTGATATTTTGAACTAAATTTGTGCTCCACTGTTGTAAGCCATGCACATGGACAACTGCTTTATGCACAATGACAAATCCGCCATAGAGCTTCTACATGGTATCACCAAGTGTCCATACTTCAGCAAGTATCATTATCTTCATCTCCCCCAATGCGAAAAGTGCATTATACTCTGATGCTTAGATTTGTTTTGCCTCTTGCCTAGCATCCTGCAAATTCCTTTCTTGTTGATCATTCTTGGCCATCAGGCACATAACATTTGAGATTGTTTCTCCTTCATAGGCCAAGCTGAATTTAGTAAGGGCGGTTGCATGCTTCCCAGTGTATGACACTATCACCCTTTCCTTAATGAATGCAAGTGATGCATGATCATCCAAAAAGTGCTTCCTCCGTATCTATACAACCTTCTTCTGCAACTTGTCAAATGATAGATTGTACACATCCATGACCAAATCATCATAAAGGAGAACAACATCTCCTTGCTTGCATGGGGTTGGTTTTGACACTAGAGGTGGTGGAGACTGAGAGATGACCTATGGTTCTCTCAAAATCAAGTCAATGTCTTGATTATGTGGTTTTTATTCCAACTCCACATCGTCACTTTGATCAATTGCTCAATTTTCTAAGCAAGCTCTCGATCCTACATCTGTTCACCCTCTTCCTCAACTATTGGATGTTCTGACTCATCAACCTGTATCGACGTTTTTTTCTCTATCATCGTGCCTTGCCTTTGTTCTTCTTCCTCGATCTGCTTTTCTTGTCTTTCTTTCCTCCTCAAATTTTGTTCTTCCTTCATCTTCTTCTCCGTCTTCTGCAACTTCATTTCTACTTCCTGAAACCTCTGATTTTCTCTCTTCCTTCGCTCCATTTTCCTCATCCAATGCTCCCTCTTTTCTTCCATTTCCAAAGTTACCTTCCCAAGGATAAGATCTACCTTCATCTTGTAGTTTTGCTCTCCTTCTGGGTTCTCAGCAATCTTCCTCCTTCCCTTGTCTTGTACTAGATTGCTGCATTCTTCTATTGTTGTTGTTGTTTTTGGAGCTATTTTTGTTTGAAGAGAAACCTTCCAAGTTCTTTCTATACTAACCGATTCATTGAGTCTAGAGGCATTGTAGCAATACCTCCAAGGGTCCTCCTCTTGCCAATAAAATGTCCTGTGCATTCATGGAAAGTACACAATGGTCCTTGAAAATACTGTGGGGATCATATGGATTAAAGTCCTTGGTGTAAAACTCAAATTTCACTATTTCTTTAGCCTTATCATCTGCATATTTCAAGCTCTTAATCTTGTATAACCTGATCTGCAAAGGAAGAGTAGGTCATGGTGCTTTCTTCTTCCTATTTAATCCTGTTGATAACCCTATAGCAAGGTGGTATGAAACCTCTTACATGATCAGCTTGTTAGTGGCATACCTTAGTAGAACATGTAGAGGCTTCTCTCTGCCAAAAAAATTGTTGAAGGTACCATCTAAAGAGGAATAACAATCTGCAATGTTTACTATTGCCTCCATTTCTTCTTAGGACATGCAAGGTGGATACTGCTTAAATATAAGCTTGTACAATGGCAGGATAAAATGGTTAGTTAGCCTTGCTCTCACACCACGATATTTGTAGTCAGAAAGAAACTTACAATAGATGTTGACGACCCTCTCTTTTGGTGTCCATGTCCAACTCGATCCGAGGAACTATTGTTGGGCACATATTACATCTAGTAAGTATGTGGACATGTAAACCTTGCTTGCCCATTCTTGGGTGGATTCTGAGCCTTAGCCACATGGATCTTCACCTAATGAGCCAACAAATCTGATCAGTTTAATGGCCTCCCATCATTAACCATCTAGTCTAGTAAGACCACCCACCTTTTAGGAAAGGTTTTTTTTTCTTGACCATATATTTTGTAGGCAAAGATGATCAATAAATGGTAAGCCTTCCTGAGGGACTTCATCTTCTAAACATGGGTAGGTGTCTATCTAAACTTTGATGACTCTTTTACCCAACACTTGAAAATATCTCTCATGTTCACATAGCTATGGGTGGCATAGAAGAGTGAGTGCATTCACTTCACCAGCTTGGGTAATTGATAAAGTTCTCTACCACGAAGGTGGAAATTTCTCTCCAACTGGCACTGCTCAATGTCATAGTCTACTGATTTATGTGTGAGGCAATCCAGCTAATGATGTTCACACATGGGAAGGCAGGGTACCTACATCCAACATTGTATAACCATGACCATTGGATGCTAATATAAACCTATCGGTCTTCAAAGTATACCTTGAAGTCCTATGCAAAAGTTTCTTTGATATGCTACCATGTTAGTGGTGTACCCTTCTCAATGAACAACTAGGTATCTGCATATACTGGAAAATCCAATTATATCTCCTCAACTGTTTCCCCAATACTACTCTCAATTGTTTCCTTTGATGCAACTCTCTTGGATGCCATGTTAACTGTAACTTATAGAGAGATGCTCAACAACTGTTGTACCTGTGGGAAAGAGAGGACACTCATGGCAAGAAAATGGAAGCAAAAAGGTTAACATCTTCAAGACAAGATCAAGCAGCAAGGTGGGCTCATGATGGGAAGGATTGTACTTTTTTGGCTAACATAGGTCATTGGATGGTTGTGAGAACTATGCATTGCACAACCCTAACAGTAAGTTGGGAAGCTTAATGGTTGGAACTACACATGAGAAGCTGAGTATGGGCCAAGGCTCGGAGAGACTATGCATTACGCAGCTCGAGCCAGGCCAGGACAAGCTATGTGCAATGCGAAAAGTTAAGAGAGAAGACTTGAGTTCCCAGATCGCGTAATGGAAGCAGTGAAGTGTGATATTCAAGCAAGGGGAACCCACATATTCCCAAGGGGAGTGTGAAAATATAGCAGATCTGAAATAGGTGTGATGTTGATTGCACATCTAAAAAAGTGTTGATGCATGCATGTGAAACAAGTGCAGGAATATGTTATGCAACCTCCTTTACATTACATAAATGAATAATTGTTGGATTATTCAAATGACAAAATATCCTTTTCAATATATAGGAGTCTAAGGTGGATCCTACTTAAATATAAGCTTGTACAACGGGAGGATAAAATGGTTAGTTAGCCTTGCTCTCACACCACGATATTTGTAGTCAGAAAGAAACTTACAATAGATGTTGATGACCCTCTCTTTTGGTGTCCATGTCCAACTCATGCCAAGGAACTATTGTTGAGCACATATTACATCCAGTAAGTATGTGGACATGTAAACCTTGCTTGCCCATTCTTGGGCGGATTCTGAGCCTTAGCCACATGGATCTTCAACTAATGAGCTAGCAAATCTGATCAGTTTAATGGCCTCCCATCATTCACCATCTAGTCTAGTAAGACCACCCACCTTTCAAGAAAGGTTTTTTTTTCTCTTGACCATATATTTTGCAGGAAAAGATGATCAATCAATGGTAAGCCTTCCTGAGGGACTTCGTCTTGTAAACATGGGTAGGTGTCTATCTAAACTTTGATGACTCTTTTACCCAATGCTTGAAAATATCTCTCGTGTTCACATAGCTATGGGTGGCATAGAAGAGTGAGTGCATTCACTTCACCAGCTTGGGTAATTGATCAAGTTCTCTACCACGAAGGTGGAAATTTCTCTCCCACTGGCACTGCTCAATGTCATAGTCTACTGATTTATGTGTGAGACAATCCAGCTAATGATGTTCACACATGGGAAGGCAGGGTACCTGCATCCAACATTGTATAACCATGACCATTGGATGCTAATATAAACCTATCTGCCTTCAAAGTATACCTTGAAGTCCTCTGCAAAAGTGTCTTTGATATGCTACCATGTTAGTGGTGTACCCTTCTCAATGAACAACTAGGTATCTGCATATGATGGAAAATCCAATTATATCTCCTCAACTGCTTCCCCAATACTACTCTCGATGGTTTCCTTTGATGCAACTCTCTTGGATGCCATGTTAACTGTAATTGCTAGAGAGATGCTCAACAACTGTTGTACCTGTGGGAAAGGGAGGACACTCATGGCAAGAAAATGGAAGCAAAAAGGTTAACATCTTCAAGACAAGATCAAGCAGCAAGGTGGGCTCATGATGGGAAGGATTGTACTTTTTTGGCTAACATAGGTCATTGGATGACTGTGGGAAATATGCATTGCACAACCCTAACAGTAAGTTGGGAAGCTTGATGGCTAGAACTACACATGAGAAGTTGAGTATGGGCCAAGGCTCGGAGAGACTATGCAATGCGCAGCTGGAGCCAGGCCAGGACAAGCTATGTGCAATGCAAAAAGTTAAGGGAGAAGACTTGAGTTCCCAAATTGCGTAATGGAAGCAGTGAAGTGTGAGATTCAAGCAAGGGGACCTACATATTCCTAAGGGGAGTGTGAAAATATAGCAGATCTGAAATAGGTTTGATGTTGATTGCACATCTAAAAAAGTGTTGATGCATGCATGTGAAACAAGTGCAGGAATATGTTATGCAACCTCCTTTACATTACATAAATGAACAATTGTTGGATTATTCAAATGACAAAAGCTCCTTTCTATATATAGGATTCTAAGAGGTCACAATATAATCAAATCCGACATAACAATAATAATGGAAGGGCACAACAATAACAATAGTGGGCTTCTATGGGGCACAATAATAACAATATGGGGACAACATGGACACAACAATAATAATAAGGGCTACAATGAAAATAGTAATGGGGGAATACACTAGTATTAGAGGGACCTAACATGCCCCTCTCCTTCAAAAAAGTGTTGAGTAGTTCTAGATGCTTCTGTATAACATTCTCAACCTCCCATTGGAATCTTCAGCGGGTAATTTCTTCCACTTGATGAGATACTCTGAAATTGATCGATTTCATAGATGTCAAGTTATTGTTTCTATGCCTTCTTTAGGTTCCAATATGATTTTTCCTTCCTCGTCAAGTTTTGGCAATATTGTTTGAACTGGGAGCTTGTCACCTATAACCTTCTTTAAGTATGAAACATGGAAAATTGGGTGCACTCTAGAAGATGCAGGAAGCTCCAATTTGTATGCCATAATACCAATCTTTTACAACACATTGTATGGACCATAATATTTTGGTGATAATTTATTATCCTTCTTAGCTTGTCCTAAGGACATTTGTTTGTATGGTTGTAGTCGTACATATTCCAAGTCACCGACATCAAAACTTATTTCGTTGCGATGTTGATCTACCAGTTGTTTTATTCTATTCTGCGCCAAAGTGAGGTTATCCTTTAAGAGTTGAAGAATTTGTTGTTGATGCTCAATGCGATCTTCCACTACTTGAACCTTAGAATTTTCTCTTAAAGATGATGTGATGGATGGCGGATGATATCCATAAAGTGCCATAAATGGGGTTATTTTTGCTGCAATATGGAAGGAAGTGTTATACCACCATTCAGCTAGAGGCAAACACTTCAACCATTGTGTATGTTTATCAATTACAAAGCAATGAAGAAATCCTTCCACATCTGATTTTTAATCTATTCTTCAAACCAGCCATCTTAACTTCCATTTCATTTTTGGTTACTCTTTGTGAGAGCGAAAATTGTTGCACTTGGTCTCGTAATTTGGATATATCATGTTGCAATTCTTCTTCTTCTTCATTCATCATAGTAGAAATTTTGGGTTGCTTACTACGTGTATCCATTTTATTTCTTTGGGGCATAAATTAATTATTATTATACTTCACTATGCCCTTTGAATCATTTCAAATTATTTTTTCAAACAAAACTTATGAAAACTTTAAAAAATACACACCCTTTTTTTCTCTTTGTAGGAGTTCGATATTGAATCTATTGTACATGTGTAATTGCAGATCTCCAAGGTTTTAAATTTTGGCCTCTAGTAGTCCTATGAGTCATATTTCTAAACCCACAGGTCGGATCAAGATTGGATTCTCCATGAAAGAGTTATGCCCAATATCCCACAATGATCTGATTATAGATTGGTTTAGTAGGGAAAACTTGTACGAAGTACGACGTGTCACTGTTTCGATCTTCGGATGATAAAATGATACCCAACAAACTAAAGTTCATCCTATTTCTGTCACTTTTTATGAAATTTGAATCTGATGCTCAGAGAGAAAGTTATGATGATTTTCCCAAGTTCACATGTTTGCAATGGAATTCAGGAGCCTGCAAAAACCCTAACTTCCTTGGATCATATCTCGGCAAATATAGCGAGATGAGATCTGAAATTCAGATGCGACATTCATAAATATTTCTTCTCAAATGGATTTTTCTTTCAGCTTCTGAAGCCTTGCATAAATAAAATAATAGCGAACATTCCATGATGACCTATTTGAAGCAGTGAAACCCTAGAATCCAAAGCTCTTATACCAAATGTTATGCAACCAGCTCACAAAATAGAAGAAGGGATAGATCAACGACTTCAAAATTAGTCTCTTCAAGGAGGAAACCTCCTTTAAATTACATAAATGAACAATTCTTGGATGATTCAAATGAAAAAACCTCCTTTCTATATATAGGAGTCTAAGGGGTCACAATAAATTAGAGACGACATAACAATAAGAATGTAAGGGCACAACAATAACAATAGTGGGCTTCTATGGGGCACAATAATAACAATATGGAGACAACATGGGCAAAAAAATAACAATAAGGGCTATAATGACAATAATCATGGGGGAATACACTAGTATTATAGGGACCTAATAGAATAAATTAAACTAAAGGAAAATGAAGCATGTGAAGAGAGTCACTACAACGACGATCGTGGGTGCAAAAATGAGAAAACTCATGTGACACTTGGGAAAGGGAATCTAAAACTTGAAACAACACTTCTACAAGCTAAAATAAGTTAAAACTCTAGCATTCATGCAAAGAAATAAGTGAAACATTACACTCACAAGCTAAACAAACAAAAAAAAGCGAAAGAAAAAGCGGCAAAAGACGAGAAAAGAAAAATGCACCCGGTAAAGCAACGATGATCACACCAAAGGCTCCTTGATCTCCTCAGGAATGTTATAGCTCCAAGATCGACTGTGCAAATGAGATCTAGCAGCGTTGATTAAATATATTTGGTCAAGTTAGGGTTTATGACACACAAGTCTAAAATCAAGGAAAAAAAGACATTTAGCAGTAGTTTCTAAAAATAACAGAAGTGCCTCCTTTGGGTTGATAAAAATAGATTCCTATTTTTTAAGGATGCTTTTTACTTTTTTTGATTTTTTGCTTTTTTTGGAAAACTACCATGCATTGTCTAAAAAGCTTAGACAGTTCTGGGAAGGACTGGGAAACTCTCTCATTCATGCACTACACAATTTCTAAGCATAGTGGGGTCTGTGAAATTTCTAGGCTCAATGGCTCTAGGCCACCTCTCTTGCCTATGCAATTTACCATCTCAAGGCTGACTGGATGTCAAGACAGTACAATTCTAAAGAACAACGACAATTTCCCTCAAGAATTACACATTTCTTTGAGGAAAGCCCAAAACTGTGAAGGGACCAAGTCAGGAGATCGACTTGTGCTTAAGAAAATGAAATAAGTGAGAAAACACAAGCCAAGATGAAAATAATAAGGCTCAATCGAAGCATAAGTATTTGGAAAAGTGAAAAATGAGTTGTTGTGGTTTAGAAGGAAGGCTCCAAAATCAAAGCATAGGCAAAATTTTGGAGGGTGGTTGTAGCCACTACAACACCATGGAGAAAGGTTGTCTTTACATCTAACTACTCAATATGCAAATCTTCTTCTGCCACTAGACTTAAAATAGTTCTGATTGAAGTCATTTTAACAACAGGAGAATAAATTTCATCAATGTTTGTAACTTTCTTTTGTGCAAACCCATTCACCACGAGTCTAGCATTATAGCTATGTTTACCTCCATTTTCTTCATTCAACATGTAAACCCATTTATTCTACAATGTTGTTTTACCCGCAAGAAACTTGACTAAGTCCCAAGTCTAGTTATGCATCAAGGAGTCCACCTCTTTTTTCATGGCTTTGCTCCCACTTCATCTTGGTTTCTACCTGAATTGCTTCTTCATATCTTTCTGGTTCACTAGAATCAATCAATAATACATAATATAATGAAGGAGAGTATCGTTCAGGGGGTCTACTTATCCTAGTAGATATTCTAATACCACTTTTAGGTGTTTGAGGTGCCTGTTTCTATTGTGGTTGTTATTGTTGTTGTGGCTACTGATCATTATGATTTTCATGCACCTTTACTTTTGATGTGATCTCATCAAGCACTATGTATTCTTTGTTTTCCTTTTCATGTTTCTTTCCCTACATATGATCCTTATACAAATCGTTTTCATTGAATATTACATCTCTTCTCGTAATTATTTTGTAATTTTCATAGTCATATAAGTGATAACCAAAATCATTAGCACTGTATCCAATAAAGGTACATTTCTTTGATTTATCCTCAAGATTTGTTCTATTTTCTTTATTAATGTGAATAGAGGCTTCATAATGGAAAGTCTTTAAAAATAAGTAGTTTACCTTTTTACCTATCCATGCCTCCTCTGGAATACCATAATACAAGGAACTTGAAGGCTCTTTGTTTATTAGATAAAAAGAAGTATCTACAACATTTTCCAAAAAATGTAAGGGAAATATTGCATGCAATCTCATGCACATTGCACGCTCCATGATTGTCCTATCCATCCTTTCTGACACACCATTTTCCTGTGGTGTTCCTGGAACTGCTTTCTCTTTACGAATCCCATGCTATGAACAATAGTTATCAGACTCTTTGTTGCAGTAGTCACCTCCATTTTCTTATCTAAGACACTTCAACTTTTTTCCTGTCTCATTCTCAATCAAATATTTCCATTTCTTAAAAGTATCAAATACATTAGATTTATTTTGAATACAATAAATCCAATAAAAGTAATATAATAGCAAGAGCTTGATCCAGACTTATGTATGAAAAAAACATAATATAGATATAAACATAAACAAAAAGATGAAGCAGAAATAAAACTTCATTTCATTAATATCAAAGAACTGAAATATGCTTACATAGATAATGGAAATAAACTAGCTCGGACAATGGTAGCTTATCTATGAGAAGAGATGCGGCAGCTACATGCCTCTAAACTGTGTTACCATGAGGCTTGAAGGCCTATTTATTATTGAGAAACAATGGAAAACCATAAACATCTAAAAACCTAACCCTAGGAGATAAAGCAATAAAGCTATTGGCCCCGTTAGGGTAAATTGGTACATCTACTTCCTAGGGTCATAACTTTGGAATACAATCTATGTTTGATGCACACATTACCTCATTATAAATATCTATCTGAGGACTATAAATTTTGACCACAAGCTTCTATTAAAGCCCCATGTTTGCCCATTTTCCAAAATATCGTCGTTTAGGGCCTCAAAATGGCTCTGGAAGTTGAGAACTTGAAAAATTGCCAAAAATAGTAAATTGTGCTACAATTACAAAAATTGAAAGAAATAATGGTACAATAGTGGGGGTCCAAATGGAATAGGCAGGTGGCCACCAGTGTCCACCTGGATTAGAGCCACCAAGAAATGATACCTAAGCAGGTCCCGATACATTTGTATGCACAAGCTCTAATTTTTCACTCTTCTTTTCCTTCCCAACTCTGATAAATCCGACTCTCTTATGTTTTCCGTAAACGCAATTTTCATAGAAATCCAAATGAACATGCTCCAAAGCTAGCAACGAATTTCTTGAGTGAAGAATCTATATCCCTTTCTTACTCATGTGCCAAGCCTATGATGCCACAATGTCATAATTCCTCCTATGGAGGTCAAAGCATTAATAGAATAATAAATATTGTTGCATAAATACATTGTACCAACAATTTCTCCTTTTGTTATTACCAGGGCTCCTTCAATGACCTTCCAGGTTTTGTCTATGAAAGTAGTTACAAAACCTTCAACACCTAACTTCCCTATTGAAATTATATTTTCCTTCATATTTGGAACATGCCTTACCTCCTTCAATAGCCATTGGTTTCCATTCAATTGTTTTATAAAAACCTTACTTATTCCAATGATTTTACAGGGTTTATCATCACCTAGACAAACCTATCCAAAATCTCCTTGAACGTAGTCATGAAAATGTTTCCTATCAGGTGGAATGAAGCCCCTGAATCAACCACCCAAGCATCAATAATATTTTCTAATGAAAGAATCAAAGCATATTGCAACACATCACCTGTCACATTTGCTTCATGATTATTCTCTTGATGTCCATATCCCTTTTTTCCTTTTTGAGATTCGCAATCTTTCTTTAGGTGTACTTTCTTCCCACATTTCTAACACACTATCCTTGATCTAGATTTGGATCTATCTTTTCTTGACTTACTGCCATTTCCTGGGCTCCTTCCTCTTTCCATTTTTCTTCCCCTGGTCTCTACAGTCAAAGCATTACCTAATGTCTCACTAGAGCTTTTCCATCGCATTTCCTCGCTAAGGATGGCACCAACAACATCATCAAACTTTAAAGTACTAGATCCAAAGATAGAGTTACTAATAGTCATAACTAAGTCATTCCAACTTTCAGGCAATGAGAACAGAAATAATAGATCCCTAACTTCATCATCAAAATTTACCCCTCTAGAACTTAACTGACTGGTAACCGTGTTAAATTCATTTAAATGATCAAAAATACATCCACCTTCTGACATATTCATATTAAATAGACGCTTCATAAGAAATACCTTATTTTAGGCTAATGGTTTTTCAAATAGTTTGGCCAATTTCATCATTAAACTTTTTGATATTGTTTCCTTTGAAATTTTAAATGCCATTGACACTGCCAAACACAACTATATTATTCCTAGTGCCTTTCTGTCAAGAATCTCCCATTTTACGTCTGTCATACTCATCGGCTTATTTGATTTTCTACTCAATGGTAGGTACACATATTTCAGATATAGATAATCTTCCATCTAAATTTTCCACATTTGATAGTTTTGGTTGTTAAATTTCTTGGCCCTAAACCTACTATCTTCCACCATTGGTCCCACTTGAACAAGGAACCTGTCTCTCCTGTGATTTTATCATCTAAATAAACATTTCACTCTAATACCAGTTGTTAGAAATTAATTAACAGAGCAATGAAATACACAAAATATTGTGGAAAAACAAATACAGAAATACATAAAACAAGAGAGACACAAATATACATGTTTCACCCAATTTGGGCCACATCCTCGAAGAAACAAATAGTCCTTCCTTTTATATTATCCAACAAAATGAAGAGATACAACCTACAACAGATTTTTTGTAATTTCCTCTTTGCTTTCACACAGTCTCCTCTCTCTTTCTCACTCAGAATAATAATCCACAGTCATAGTAAAATTCCCTCATATAAACCAAGGGGGTGCCTTCTAGGACAAACAACCCTAAATTAACATAACTTGTACAGTCAGATCATTCACCTAATGAATGACCCATATTGACTATGAAATTACAATATTTTACAACGCAAATTTTCATCTATTTTTAGCTTCGACGGTGCTGCCCCTGAACCCTCGCGCAGGGGGGCTCATAAAACTCGTCGTTGCCCCCCCCAGACCCCCTAACGAAGAATAAACTGGTGGCGTTTCCACCCCATTAGGAACATGGATCCAACATGACTAAAACAAAAAACCTATGAACAATCAGGAAGATAATGAGGCTCCACACCCAAAAATTTTAATGGTTGCATGTCATTGCATGTGTTTCTAAATTGTGATTTCCATTCTACAAAATTGTAGAGGAAATTTGTAATCTCTTAATTTCAATTCGAATTCATCTGTAGTAACAAATTTCTATTAATTTCTATAAATAAATAAGTCAGTAAGAATGTTATGTAGCATAACTACCTAACCAAAGAAATAAAAGGAGATCAACCCCAACGATAGTATGTGACTCGAAGACAATAACTAGTATATGTGGGCCCATTTATACATCTACCCCCTTCCTTGCATAGCTGAAAATACCACATGGTATCATAGTGAAACCCAAGTTACACCAAATTTGTCATGGTCATGAATCAAGGGTTCTTAGAAGAGTATGGAATTAAATTTGTAATAAAATAAAAATTCTTTGATTTCACAGAAAAATATTAAGGGTTTTCAGCAGGAAGTTGAAAAGCATTAATGACACGTTGAAAATGCAGCAAGAAAATCTCAGTTTGACTTTGCCTTGGTCAAACTAGAGAAATTCAAATTTCTATTTTAACAGAAATCTTGGAGGTAGTTAACTGAGGTGACATGGCACTTGGCACTTAGTGAACTAAGTTAATTTGAGTTGGGGAAGCTTGAGTTTAGTTCAACATGATTGATTTCTAACTTGTAGCAATCTATGTCAGTTAAATTAAGTTATTGTCAGTTAAACTAGTTCTAACTGTCAGAAGAACTAGTGGAGGTCAAGTTGTGGAAGTGGAACTTCAACCATAATCAATGATCAGCTAGTTAATTGATCAATCAGCCCAAAATAATTATTACGTGTAGAGAAATCGAGTTACCCAGTTGAGATGGAGATTCCAAGGCAATGTACAATCAGTTGTAAACTATTCCCATGTGTACAGGTAGTGCATGCATTCAAAGGAAGGACCTAGAGGAATTACAAAATTCAATGGGGGGAATTTCCTACATAATAGGGGCTAATTTTTTTCAAGGAACAACACAAGGAAATAGGAGCTTTGAGGGCTTGAAAATTGGCTAAGTGTTGGCTAGAGTCAGCATATCAGGCAAAGGAATAGACTATACACTTTTATGTTGTACTTAGGCTTGAGAAAGTATATGTATTTCATCTCTATTCTCTAATTAATGAAATATAGATAGGAAGGGGTTTTGAGTAGTTTCTTTCCCCTAGATAAATCTATGTGCATGTGTGATGAGCTACAAGCAATAAAAGCAGCTATCTTCAAAATACCCCAGGATCCAATAGAAGTGCTTCAGCCAGAATGGGTGACACAGCTGGGTTGCACGCTGGAATGTTACAATGTAAATGTTGAGGAGGATGATGAGGACCCATGAAATATTAACATTCTAGTAACGAAAGGTTGTCATGAGGTTCGAGGACCATTGATTGAGGACCTTGACATCATCGTGCCAATGGAAAAACTATTGAAAAAGGATGTTACATTTTGCTGGAATGATGATTGCATGAAAATCTTGGATGTCTTGAAGGGGAAATTGGCCTCCGCTCCAATCTGGTCTTCCCAAAATGGGATGTGGAGTTTCATGTCCATGTGGATGCATCGTGTATCGCGCTAGGAATAGTGCTTATACAGGAGGGCGGGGAAGGCTTGGATCACCCTATCGCATTTGCAAGTCGGAGGTTGTCCAAAGCAAAGAAGAACTATTCCACCATCGAGTGTGAGGGGTTGACAATGGTGTACGTGCTCCAAAAATACTAACATTATTTGCTCGGAGGACAGTTTAAGATGTATACCAACCATTCCGTGCTGAAATACCTTCTCAATAAGCCTGTGTTGGGGGGGCACATATGTAGATGGCTCTTATTGTTCCAGGAATGTGATTTTGAGGTCGTACTAAAGTCAGGGCACCTGAATGCAGGACCGGATCACTTATCACGCATTGAGACAGGCGAGGAACTCACTAATCTAGAGGAAGGATTACTTGATGCACAACTCTTTGCGTTGCGCATCGCGGATGGGCACTTTCAAGATATAATCCATTTTCTGACAACAGGGACTATGCTGAAGGAATACTCCATCCAACAAAAGAAGGAATTGGTGGTGTGCGTGACAGATTTTTTTGTCATCGCAGGGCACCTATACAAAATGGGAAATGATGAGATATTACGAAGATACGTACCTGAATTTGAAAGAAGTTAGATCCTCGCGGAAGCACATGGAGGTGCTATAGGAGGACACTATGCAGGACGAGAAACTACACAAAAGATTCTGTGCGCAGGGTTGTGGTGACCAACCCTACACCAGGATTCAAAAGCACACTATAAGGCCTGCAATATATGTCAAAGGACTAGAAAACCATTACGGAGGGACAAGATGCCATTAAATCCACAGATGACACTACAACCATTCCAGAAATGGGAAATCGACTTTATGGGACCAATCAAACCTCATGGAAAGATGGGCACGCGCTACATCATCACCGCTACAAAGTGTTTGACACGATGGGCGGAAGCACAGTCGGTCAAAGACTGTACAGCTACTACGGTTGTGAATTTTTTGTTTGAAAACGTGTTAACCTGCTTTGGTTGTCTGAAAATCTTAATGAGTGATCACGGAACACATTTCCTGAATGAAACTATCAGCGTGCTCACAGAAGAATTCCAGGTGTATCATCATAAAAGTACAGCGTACCACCCACAAGCCAATGGGACTGTAGAAGCTTTCAACAAAATACTGGAGATTATGCTGACCAAGTATGCAACGCGCAGCGAAACGATTGGGACCTCTGTGTACCTACCGTACTATGGGCTTAAAGTACAACATGCAAGAAGCTGATGAGACAGACACCCTTCTGTTTAGTTTATGGTGTGGAAGTTGTCATGCCAATGCAATATATCCTACCTAGTCTACAAATAGCGGTGCTCACAGGAATGACGGACCACGAAGCTCTGGAGGAACGCCTCACACAATTGGAAGAACTTGAGGAAGAATGGTTTTTGGCTAGATTTTATCAGCAGGTACAGAAGCAGCGTGAAAAAGCACGACATGATTGCCATATCAAATTGTGCACCTTCAACGTAAATGACTTAGTGTTGCTGTATGACAGTAAGTTTGAAAAATTTCCGGGAAAATTTAGAATGCACTGGCTAGGACCATACATGGTTAAGGAGGTCACAAATGGAGGCGTGGTCCAACTAGTCAAACTGAATGGGAAACCCTTCCCAGGTAAAGTAAATGGCAGCTACTTGAAGCCCTACACAGTTGGGCCAGCTATCTGACTGGCTAGCCGAAACACAGTCTTCGTGACCCACGGAGCCGGACAAAGGTGCAGGACTATAAACATACATAGTAAATGCCCAAATGTAAGGAAACAATTCGGCCACTGAGGTCTCAAAAGAGATGATGCAGCAGGTTCAGCAAGCAGCAACTCAGTGTGTTGCGGACATCAGCACTGTACGAGAACAATTGGAGGGACTCTGCACCAAGATCGTCGCACCAACAGAGTGACTTGAGGGTGAGTCGCCATGTTTGTGTTGGGGGCCTGTTGGGTATGGAATCCCCCCCACAGCATGCTTTTCGGCTCAAAGCCCAAGTTTTGAGTAATATTATTGTAAAGCCCTATGAATTGTGGGCGTGGAATGTATGTTAGAGTCATAAGGTTGTCCACTCTAAGTTTGAATGTAATGTCGGCCTACCCATGGTCCGCAAACCATGGGATTGTATAAATAAAGCGAGGATCTAAGGTTTTGTTACAACGTTGGGTAATAACGTTGTTTGGCCCTCAAGTAGGACAGTGTGAAGGCAACATCTCAAGCTGTGAGGTATGGGTAAGTACGCGTAGCGACATGCACGCATGGTCAAACCACGAACCACTTGAAACCATCAGACATCTCTAGGGTACGGAAACCTGGTTCTAGCACCCTCCCATACTACTTCAAGTGAGACCTTAGCCCGCACTTCACGAACTGTTGCCAAAAGGGCCAGTAGTACCAGGATATGTTTGGCTAAATCACCTCTGAACCTGGGTCAGACCCCAACAAGCCAACAGTTTCGAATATGCACATTAATTTCTACATGGTATCAAATTAGGATTCATTATAGAGGAAATATTTCAAAGTTGTTATTGCAAGAGGATCTTATTTGAAGGATCAATTCTTCAGAGCTAGAAGGATGTATTTTTATGGACTAAGACTCAAGTATACCCTTGAGGGAAGATCGAACTATGTTTCTTGGAAGCACTGCATGGAGGTAGTGCTGGAGGATAATGGATTGAAGGAATTCATCGATAATGATATTCAAAAACCAACAACATCCGATACTCAGGATCTATCAAAATGGAAGAAGTGTGTAGCCAAGGTGAGGAGAATCATATTGGAGGGAGTACAAAACCATATTGTCTTAAATATCCATGGGAAAGAGACTTTGTATGCAATGTAGAAAGCATTGACAAATATGTTTCAGAATATTAGTGACCAAAGGAAGCTGGCACTCAAGGATAAACTTCAAAATATCAAGATGCATAAGAACAAGACCATTTTTTAGTACCTTAGCAAGTTCACACAATGTTGTGATGAACTTCATCAAGTTATTGTTACTATTGCACAAGATGATTTGGTATTACCTAACCCTTGTAGGCCTCCCCAAGAGTTTGCACAACTACCAAGGTTTGGTGAACGGGAGGGAGAAACTACCAAATTGGGAACGCCTATGATCTGATTTGGTATAGGAGAAAATAAGGTAGAATACCAGATATGGAAATTCATCCAAGGGTGAGGATGAAGAAAAAAATTCCTTGGTTGGAAAGGAAACGAGAGGGAAAGGGAAAAAATCCCAATCCAAAGCAGAATCTAGTCAGGGGGTCAAGAAGAAAGACTTGTCTAGAATCAAGTGCTTTCACTGTCATAAATTCGGGAATTATGCCATGAAGTGTGCACACAATAAGAAAAGTAAGAAGACCTCAGAAGGAGTAGTAGGTGAAGCTTTGGCTTCACAGTCCGAGCTTGAATTTACTTTCATTTCGTGAATGGACAACACAGTGATGGAGAGTGTGTGCTACTTGCACAACAGTGCCTCGTTCCATATAACGGGGAATAGAGATCTTTTGAGTTATTTGGAGGAGAAATATCTCCAGATGCACACCAATATGGGAGATGATGGAATGTATAATGTGATCGGGATTGATACAGTCACATTTCAGAGGGAGTTATGCTCCCTATAGGTTTTAACCCCGTACAGAAATTACCTGCATATGAATTCTAAATCACAGGAAAAATAAAAATGCGAGAGCATAACACATAAAACACATATACACAGAGATTTCCCACTGGATCCCAAAACTGAGACTACCACTTGATTTTTCATTATTTTCCTTTCAATGTAACAATACATATTTATACATGCCGAAGCATCCAATACCATGGACCGAAAACCATCGCGTCCAAAAAACATGTGCGAAAATCATGCACAAAACCATAGGTGGGTCC
>APFE031192354.1:0-16466 GCA_000404065.3 Pinus taeda | reverse complement strand
AGGAAAGTGACCCAAAGAAGCTAAAGGACCAAAAAATATATTGTCTATAGGGACTAGATCTTAAGGACAAATATGTTGAAATGAAAAACCAACAAAAATAGAAGGTAAAGCATTGGAAAATAGCAAAAGACAAACTTTAAAATGAAGGATTCTTAAGGGAATCCTAAAGAAAAAATTAAACACAAGTAATTAAGAGAAACAAAGTGTTATAAAAAGGTCCTAAAAAGGAATGAAAACAATGATGGAAAATAGTGGTTAAAATTTTTTCAAACTAAACTCCTCAACTACACATTTTCTTTTTACTAAATCGCAGAGGTGTACTCTAGACTGTAAGGGGTTTTTCCCTTCCTCAAAATGAGAAAAAATAATAAGAGACTCTAGGCCTAGGGATGAACAGGAATAGTGAAGAAAGTCTTCTAAAAACCCAGACAAAATTCTTGGCAAAATTTAAAAAATGTTGAAAATTTTGGAAAAACATAGGCAATGTAGGTCCTAACCTATTTTCTATGTTGTGGTGCAAGTATTGGCCCAAAATTTTTGTTGGCATGTGTTGGCTTTGCTCCAAAAAGTGTCTTGGTCCTCCAAGATTTCCGTTTTACAAATGTTGTAAACAATGTCATCTCCTACATCGATGGTACCTGTGACTTGCAAAAGAGAAAAGGAAACCTAGAAGAATGAAACTTTTTTTGGCAAAGAATATAAATTTAAAAGTGGAAATAGAAAGTGAGAGAAAGGAAAATGCTAAATAATGTTGAAACAACAGTCACCAGGGTTCTAAATTTTTAGGCAAATGGAGTCGCCATTTGTTAGTATGAAGTTTTCTAGTGAGTGTACCAAAATCCTTTACTTAAGCTACTAGTGACAAACAACCCTAACAACAAATAAAAATGGTTGCTAATATTCTTCAAGTCTGCGAAACATTAAGTATAAAACTTGCAAAAAGATGGCATGCAAACATAAAGGAACATATAATAGAAAATGATATACCAAAATCCCAATGGAAATAAAAAAAAAATTGGTTTTATAAAAAATATAATATTTACACCTTGTGAGGAGAATATGCAGGCTTCTATCTGCAAAACCCCCTCCATGGGATGGGTTCTTGAATATGGTGTGCTTCATATTCAACTTTCTCTCCTAAGGGTTGCAGTGGGAAAATGGTGTTAATGGTGGTTTGAACTTGAAAATGGGAGCTCAAATATCATAAGAAGATAATGAGGACGATGAGAATAGTCATGGTGATGAATGAGGATAAACCATCTCTATCTATAAAAAAATATTAAGATAGATCTAGATTTAGGAAAATAATAAAAAATGTTGGACTAAATCAAGATCTAGCCATTAGGAATATTTATCATATTTTAGAAAGAGAAATTTTATTTGAAATGATCAAATATCTTTATTTAGAAAGTGATTAAAGTAATTAAGAAATAAAAAAATATTTATTAATTAACTTATGGGGATAATGTCAAAGATGGATTAGAAATAAATATTAAATAAACATTTAATAGTTATTTCATGAGAGAAATAGGGGATAATTATGGAATAATAAATAAATAGTAATTTATTTAATTATTTTCATGAGATTTTTTGGATTCTAAAGAAAAATATTTGAGGAAAATGATTCGCAAATTATTTCCTAAGGTGAAAGTTGGTTTTAATATGTAAAAGCCCATCATACACGGTGTATTTTGATCAACCTAGAAGAAAATGGCTAGGTGATCATTTCTTGGGTGATAAAACTCTACAAAAGATGCAATACTTTGTTCACATCAACAAGCTACAACATATTTACAACTACAACCAACATAGTTGCAATAATAATAAAAAATATAGCTAACAAAATTTCAAAAACAATAATAGCTACAATCAATGGAGTTGCAACAACATATAATGAATAGAGTTACAAAGTCAGAAAATGAAGAAAGTTGCAACAATGTATAGTTATAGCTAAGTTGCAGCAACTATGACCTACAACAAAACAAAAATACATTATTTTTATTCCACTACTATGTGTTCTTCCTTTCGTTACACTCATTCATATTTATACATAAATTTTAGTTCGTTAATTAGACTTGAAAAAATTAATAGCCCCTTCACTGATAAATCTTCAAATCTCAATTAGGTAAAAGGGCAAGGTTGAAATAAATTCTATGGTGGTGTTTCTCGTTCAAATTTCAACTAGTTGAGGAGGTGGTAGCTCTTCACATTTTCATGTTACCCCTTCAAGTTTCAATGAGATGAGACTGAGGCAAATCTTCATGGTTTTAGCCACTGATGAAATAATTATTGTTACTGACATTCTCCCCCTTAATTGTTTCGACCAAAAGTTTTTTTGTTACATCAAAAAGGTAGTTACACCATACACACACCTATATTTTTCCAATGAATTTGAAATAACTCATTTTCCAAGGTTTTGTAAACATATATGCAAATTAGTCTTCTAATCTACAAAATTCCATACAAATTTCATTAGTTTTTACTAATTCTTAAATGAAATGATTCCTTATATCAATATACTTACTTATTTTATGGAAAAACATGATTTCTTGATAATGCAATGGAAAAAGTTTTTTCACAAAAAAATTGAGTTGGTTCTTCTTACCCATGCAACAACTCAATTAACATTCTTCTCACCCATAAATTTTGACAAGCTATTGTTGTTGCAGCAACATACTTTGCCTTATAAAATGGTAAAGTCACAATGGACCACTTATTAGATGGCCATGATACTACACTCGATCTAAAACTTAACATATACCTTGACATGCTCTTCCTGTAATCAATATTTCCTACAAAATCACTTTCTGTATATCTAGTCAATCTAAAATATAGATGTGATGTATACAAGGTACCATAAACAAATTTATAATAATAAAAAAAAAAAATTAAAAAAATTAAAAATTAAAATTAAAAAAAAAATCCAACAATACACCTTAAGATCCTTTTTACAACTTTCCAATGGGTACTCTTTGGAAACTCCATAAATCAAGAAATTAAACTTACTATAGACATTATTTCAACCCTTGTTACAACCAAATCTATGATACTTCCAACCAACTTATAGTACAAGGACATATCAACACTTAACCTGTAATCCTTCTTATTGACTTTTGTAGCAGTCACATTATAACTTGATTACAATTCACCATCCTAAACCTTTTCAATATATCTTTTTCATACTTAGATTGTCAAATAAAAATACCAACTTCAAATTGAGCTATTTCAATACCAAGAAAATATTTCATCATCCATAAATTAGTCATATTAAAATCTTTTTTCATCATTGTTTTAAAATCATCTATTGAAATATCTCCACTGAAAATAAAATCATCAATATACAAGCAAACTATAAAAATTTAACCTTCCTAATTTATCTTTGTATATACAGTTGGCTCACTTGGACTTCTATTGGATCCTTTATTATTTAAATATTCATTAATCATATTGTACCATATTTGGGGTGCTTGTTTCAGTCCATATAATATTTTATTTAACCTATAGACATTATCTTCTTGTCTGCCAATTTGATATCCTCAAGGTAGTTTCACATAAAACTTTTGTTCTAAAAAAAAAATAATAATTAAACTGCAGACTTAACGTCTATCTAACATATTCTCCATCTATTTTTATCTCTAATAGATAACACCATCATTACTCTATCAACTCTAGCCACATATGAAAAAAATTCATTATAATGAGTGTCAAGTTGTTGATTGAACCCTTGAGCTACTAGTCTTGATTTTTGTTTCTCAACTTCACCTTTAGCATTCAACTTGCTCTTGTAAATTTATTTAACATCTATACTCTTTTTTCATTTAGGTACATTTACAAGATCCTAAATAGTATTTCTTTTTATGACATCAATCTCTTCATCCACAACCTTTACCCAAAATTATTCTTTAATAACTTATTCAAAATTTACCCGATCATATGCATTTAATGAAAATTTTTAAACTTGATATATTTCGTCATTATTCTCATATATTTCTCTTAATATTCTAGTCTTCAAACCTTTAACTTTATACTTTAATGTAGCTAATGTAGGATTTGATTTATTACATACCCCTAATCCCATTGTTTTTTGTACTTCATAACTTGATGGTCCACCATGTTCTTAAGTTCTAGGTGTTCTAAAATTTAACATTAGTGGGATTTTTAGGTTTGAAATGGATCTCCTGATGAAAATAGTAAAATAATAGTTAAAATAATAAAATAAGATCGATGAATTTCTAAAGAAAAAAAAGGATTTTTTTTTTTTAATATTGTATTTTTGGTTTATCTCCTTGAAGTTTTACTCAAATTCCAATTGTAGACACCCATTCTACGTCGATTTAAATCCCACATCTAACGAGTACCCACTAAACATACTTATGAGAAGACCCAAAACGAAACACAATTTTTTCATGTATTTTTTTTATATGGGTTCTACTTAGAAATATCGAAATGGATACTCATTAGATGTGAATTTAATTCTGCATCCAACAAGTGTGGTAAACTTGACATTTGAGTAAATATATAAAGAGATAAGTGATAAATACAATAATAAAATGGTTTTCTTCTTTTCCTCTCAAAATATTTTCCCTTGCTGATGACATCATCATCTTGAACCATATTGATTCTTTTAAAGATAATTTTGTTAGTCCATTTTTTGTTTTGAGGCCCATTCTTCACCAAACAATTCCCTTTATGCGGGCTAACTCCTACTGACTTCCTTGTTGAAGTACTTGCAACAAGTGTATATGCATATGGATTCAAATTTATAGCATGTACATCCTTCTCATCTCCATCATCATCTCTATGAGAGAATACAATTCCCTCTGCAATAGATTTATATATGCTTCCATCCCAAGCCTCTTCTTCCTTGAATCAACATCCCTAACAATATACTCCTCACTATATTAAGTAAAGATACACTTCTCATTGTTTTCATACAACTTCTCATCTCTTTAGGTACAAGTGCATAGGCTACACACATGAAAATCCTCCAATAAGATATATTGCAACTCTTACCACTCCCTGTTTCTTCAAGAACTCATTCCTTCACACTCTTAGTCAAACACTTGTTGAGGATATAAAATAAACAAATAACTTCTTCTCCTTAATATTCATGTGGTAAATACTTCTCTGTTAGATTTATTTGAGCCATATTCATAGTGGTTTGATTTTTCCTTTTAGCCACCCCTTTTTGTTATGGAGTATAACATGTAGTAAATGGTCTCTTGATTCTATGATACTAACAAAGCTCCTTGAAATATCTAGAATATATTCACCACATCTATATGATCTTGAAACTTTAACGTATTTTATAATTTCTTTTTCAACCAGAGCTTTAAACCTTTTGAATATAATAAAAGTTTCGTACTTTTCACTTAGAAGATAAACCCAAGTTTTTCGAATATAATCATTAATAAAAGTTAAAAAGTAAATATCACTGACCAAAGCATGTGTTTTCATTGGTCTGCACAATTTTTTTTGTACATTCTCCGATGCATATTTCACCATATATGAAATTATAGATACAAATTTCTCTCTGTGATGCTTTGTAAGTATACAACTCTCACATGAGCTTACTAGTTATTGAATTTTAGGCAACCCATACACCATCAACTTCTTTTATAAAAAATGTACAACACCAAATTATAAATGACCATATCTTAAATTCCATAACCAAGATTCATCGAAGCACTTAGCTTTATAAGCATGCAAAGAGTCGGTGAATTTATTTTTCATTATAAGGGGAAACAACCATTTCTTTTTCATCTCCACCCTTGCTATGAACTACTTACTTGGGTACTTACTAATGATTGTATATACCTTGTCTTTGAAGAACACTCTATATATTTTCTCTATTAGTTTCCCAGTGCTTAACAAATTGCATTTAAACAAGGTACATAGTATACATCATTGATCATTCTTCTTTCACCATTTCTAGTATGTACAAAAATCAATCCTTTACCTTTAACACATACCTTATTATCATTGGCTAGCTTTACCTCGTACTAAATACTAGTGTCTATACTCACAAACAAATATATGTTTCTATTCATGTGACTGAGGCACCTACTATCTAAAACCCAAACATCATTTGAACTTTGTTGAGTCACATTATAGGTCAAAAACACAAGTTTATGATTATCTTTAGAATCCTCTTTGATTCCTCCCTACCAAATTTTGTTGTTACTCACTACTAAATTAAAAGGGAATTGTTGAGATTTCTCCTCAAATCTAAAATTATTTATGTTGTCCCTTTGATTAGATATTTTCCTCCTCTTCCTATGTTACTTAACCTTCCTATGCCTCTTGCTTTAGTAAGTTGCATTTTATTTTTTAAGCCATTATCCAATGGATTACCATCATATCTTGTCATCATGGATTCATGTGCAACCAAAGAATGAGTGAATTCATTAATTTGCATTTGAATATTATATTTAAGCTCTTCAATGGATACAACCATAGCTTCAAACTTCTTTGGAAGACTTTGGAAGAATTTCTCAATCACTCTCTTATTTCATATGTAATCACCATATTGTCTTAATTGATTAACATTGCTCCACCATTGCTCATGACCTAAGTCATAAAACTGACCACAATCTCACTATCTTTCAATTTCAGATTCTCGAAATCTCTCCTCAAGTTTTGTAGCTTAACATTATTCATCTTGGATACACCTATAACAACCTTTTTTGGTTACCCCCTCATATAAATATTTTCATGTGCAATGGTAATTAATTGTGAGAAATGTAAAAGTAATTGGATTGATGAGAGGACATGGATTCAAAGCTTGAGAGGAAAAGTTTCTTGGGAATTTCTTGGGGAAATAACCAAGATTAGAATTTTGCATTAAATGGCCACCCATATCCTTGTTGAATTAAAAATAGGCCGGTACAACAATTAAAATGGAGTATGGCTGGTTGACCAAAAGGATGAACCAACCTAATCTCATGGGACATGTTGTTCCAGTCCACATGAAAGATAATTTCAAAATGAAAAAGGTGTTATAGTGTGGTATACACTTGATAGCTAGAGACACAAAGACATGTTATTGCAAACAAGACTACACACTCAATAGAGGACCATATGAGAAGAGCAAACACACTCGATTTCTCAATGGATTTGCAAGTGAATGACTAAGGAAAAATACCATAAAATATTAGTGAATACACTCTCTTGGAGCATGTTTAGGAGCATAGATTAAAGATGAACTTGTGGTGTTAAGAAGTTGGACTCATGGTTGAATCTTGATCCTTGCTTAGTAGGTGGAGAGATTATGTAGTCTGGGAGTTCTTTCAATGTTTCATAGGTGGACACCGTGAGGGAAGACTCTAGATTCCCATGAAACATATTATGTAAAGACATGATGTGTTACGGATTCCTTCCGGATTGTAGGTGGAAGCACTGTGGGATATAGATTGTTGTAGTGTGAATCAGGTGGAGACATTGTGAGCTCTAGATTCTTGTAGTTATTATTGGGTGGATGATTGTGTTCTCTAGATTCTCTAAAGTGTTGCTTGGGTGGAGATATTATGTGCTTTTGACTCCTGGGTGCTAGGTGGAGGCACTGTGTGATATGGATTCCCATGTGAATTATTAACTAGACTAGTGTGAATGCCCTTTAAACACTTCACTCCTCAGAGTCTAAATATGGATTAGGTGTCATTAACTGCAAGATATAATGGCAGTGTAATTGGCCTACAATTGGGAGGAGAGTTGAAGTCCCTTCCTTAGTTTCCAGTCACTCTACTAATAAGGTAAGTTGCTTACTTGTATATTTATGTGTACCTATTGCACTTTGAATGATACAAATTGTTGTTATTTGACAACGAGTGTATCAATACAATTAATGATGGAATATGTATTCTTGTGTATTTTCAATGATATGGTTTGTATGATTATTCTCATGGAATGAGGGGCTTACAGACCCCAATAGTTTCCTATATATTTTATAATTTGTAGATCTATCTACATGGTTATGTATGACTATCTAATGAACCCAATTAGACCATTATAGTGTGCGAAATTACCTAGTTAGGGTGCTATGACTGTCAAGGAGTCGTTGTTGTGTAAGAACTACATAAACTCTATTCTTAAAGGGATTTTTATGGTGTGCGAAGAATTAGCATGGATTTTTGTTGTACACAAATGATTATTTTCCCTCTTTACTCATGGACCAATAATGAATTAATGCATGATCTATATTAGGGAATCTAATCGAAATTATTTTAGATTCATTCCATAGGAGGATTTGGTATTACAATAGAAGAAACCATAGAGCATTGTTATCCATCGATTGGCTGGTTATAATTCCTATTAATATGTGGATTATGTTTGAGGTTTGAACTTGGATTGTTTCTACTTGATGTAAGAATGTATTCCAATGACCATGGAGGTTTTGGGCAAAGTTGTTCTTCTAGGAGAGCCTTGGCCAGTTCCTTGAAAATGTTAAGGAAAAACCTTAAATAATTTTGAGTTGAATAAGCATGAATTAACACTGTACTTGGGAGTATCTGAGCCAGATATAATTCTGGTGATTTAGGCATATATGAGAATCTCGATATATAGCAGAATTGTTGTGAGAAATTTCATGGGGAAACCAGATACAAATGAGGCTTGATACATATGCAAAAATATTGATTCAAGGTTTATCTAGTGCGGGGCCCAATTTGAGTAAATCCCATGAGGCCCAAAGCTGGATATTTGGGATTATGGAAATATGTTTGGGGATTTTGATGCATATGGGAATCCAAATCATTTTCCCAATGACAAAAAGTCATATGCACTAGATACAGTGTATCACCAAATGTTTATAACAATTCCTACCACAAAGAGGAATCCAAATGCTTTTTATGTGAAAATTTCTTAGTAGCGCCATATTCCTTTACAAACTAGATATAGTGTAAAACAAAGAAATAAAATGTGAGGGCCAAACTTGGTGGGGTCCACAAGATTTTCAATGTGGCAAGGGTTACATGGATGTAGCCACGCTAATATTGGTGTGAAGGATAACATGGAACCACCTAGTTAGGTCCACGCAAGCGCAACATGGGTGCCATGTGGCAGTATCTTGTTTGTGTGGCAATGATTACATGACCAAACTTTAAATGGGCATAATTTTTGGCCTCGGTTTTAGATCAATATAAAAATCATATTGTAGAAAATCTCTTGATGAGTTAGAGGTGATGGTATGTTCCAAAGTTAATTCCACTAACTCTGGGAATGAAATATTGTTATAACCCCATCTTCATAATGAGACCATGGAGCTCAACTTAGTTAAAAGTAACTCCAATGTTGAAGGGGGTCGGAGGGAGTGTTACAACTCCCTGATAACAAGTTTCAAGAGTGTCCCAAGCCTTATTTGAAGAATTTGCACTTGACTCTGGAAATATAATGTCATTTAAATCTTGTTGGATTAAACCAAGAGCTTTATTATCCTTCTTTTAGTTCTCCTTCGTTTGTTAGAG
This sequence comes from Pinus taeda, assembly GCA_000404065.3. Taxonomy (NCBI): domain Eukaryota; kingdom Viridiplantae; phylum Streptophyta; class Pinopsida; order Pinales; family Pinaceae; genus Pinus; species Pinus taeda. The sequence continues at coordinate 7,005 of APFE031192354.1, read as the reverse complement.
CCATTTTTTTTGCTTGATCAACAAACTTTGGATACTCATAGTGAAAAATCGCCAACATGCAAGATAATGTAGTAATTTTCTCATTCTAATAAACCAAGAATCGTAATTTCTCTCCATTAGAATAAGAACCTATGATTAAGCCATACTAGTGTTTAATCATATTTCAATTCAGCATTTGGACAATTTAAGCATAAGAATTTTTTCTAAGGTTAATACCAAATTGAAAAAATAAGGCACAATGTAATACATAGTTATATCTTCCAACTCACAACTTGTTTTAAATATGGAAAAAATGACATAATAACAAAAAAATTGTAGCATATAAAGCATAAGATTTCACAAATACAATACTCTATTCACAACAACAAATTACCCTGAACAACAAATTACCCTGAAATTGTAGCAATATGTAACAGAGTTGTGAAACAACCAAAGTGTAATAATGTACCATGAATAAAATTATAACAATAGATAATGAATAAAGTTAAAATTATAGCAATGGACAGATGTTGCAGCAACTATGAACTACAACTAAACAAAAATACTTTATTTAAACTTTAAATACTTTGTTTTTATTACACTACGTTGTTTTCTTCCTTTTGTTACATTCATCCCTATTTATACTTAAAACTATTTATACATAGTTTTAAGTGGGTTAATTGGGATTAAAATAAATGTATAGCTTTCAGTAAGTTAATTGGAGTTGTTTTCGGAATTTAAATAAAAAGTTTGTCCCTTCGTCGATAACCCTTAAAATCTCAATTACGTAAAATGACAAAATTGAAATAAATTCAATGGCGTTGTTGCTCACTGGGAGGGCAATTATTTGAGGTAATGGTAGCTCTTCACAATTTCATGCCATTCTTAAGGTTTCATGGACTTGAGGCTGTGGTAACTGTTCAAGAGTTAGGAGACTCGTGAAATAATTATTTAAGAAATTATGAAAATAAATTTTAATAATATTGATGTGTTTATTTTTTAATAAAAAATTTATATAATATATGGAAAATTGTGATTTTTGATTATTTAAAATTTTGCTTAATTTTCTTTTTAAACTTTTAAATTATATAAATGGTTAGAAATTATAATTACTAGAGCAGGTATAGGTAGCTAGAGAGTAAGTTGACTTATCAGTCAGTTGAGTTAAATGATAGACTAGTTTGAGTGTGTGATTTCATGTAGTTGCATATTGATATTTTAAGCAATTACCTAATTAGAAAAGGTTTAAATACCCTTCACCTAATTTATTGTAATATCATGTTTTAATTTATATTTTGTTTTCTCTTCACTTCCAATAAATATAAATTGATATCGGAGAGAGGTTACAAAGAGCGAAACAGAGAATAGATTAACAGCAACCTGTGTGAAAGAAAAAAGATATAATTTTTTCTATTGTTAATAGGCTTAACAAAAAGCCACGTTACAAAACTTACGGTGTTCCGCAGTTCCGCATGCAAGCGGATTCGATCTGTGGTTGTTCGAAGCGTTAAACAACTAACCCCGAAGTTCATAACATGAAAGGAGTTAACGTGCAATAATTTAAACGATACAGAGACTTAGCGTGGAAGCTACTACAAAAGTTCGTTGTTTGACATCTTAAATTCTTAAACACCAAGGTGAAAGAACAGCGTGTTGGTGAGAGGTCTTTTCATAAAGCCTTTTAAAAGATTCTTGAAGTTTGAAGAGCTTATTATTAAAGTTTTTTATTACAGTTTTCAAAAATGCTTTTCTTAAAAGGTTTGGGAAAACAATTTTTTTTAAATGGTTTTCTTAATAAAAAAATATAAAATTTGGGATTTTTTTAATTGGAAAGAGAATTGTTTTTAGAGGTTTTTCCATTGGCAAGAGAATTTAAAGCTTTGTAAACTTTGTAAGTCTACAAATTTATTTGGTTTTTTGTCAAGCATTATAATGATTTGGGTGAAGATTGTGCATATTGAAAATCATATTTTCTTTCCGAGCGATATAGAAGCCAACCTCACGCAACTAGCAAAGCAGCTGTAAGAAAAGGAATAACAATAGTCATGAGCCGCAAAGAAGAAGACTAAGAAAAAGAATCAAAAAGCAGAGACAAAGATGGTTGCCATGGTTAGAGAGGTTCAGGCTACAGCCGAGGAACTGAGAAATCTAGCAGAAGACAAAGAAAAAATCAAGGGTGATTGGTGTAGCTTTGATTTATTACCACGTGCTATGTTTACAACTTTACAGTTGAATATTTTGATCATTAGGTTTGTTAGAGCTAAAGAATTAATTGAGTATGAATCTAATAACCCATATGATGCAGTATGTGATGTTTTAGCATTAAATTTTATAAAATATGCATTGGATGAGAAGTGTTTGTGCAAAGTAGCGAGAGCTACAACTTTCAAGGAAGCATGGAGGATCTTGGAAGCAGAGTTTGGCACAAAGGAGAGTGACAGGCAACATGTTATGCCACAAGCAAAAAAGTCAGCAGCACATCTGAGCATAAATGAGCAAGACTCTAAGGGGAAAATAGAGCCTGGAGAATCCCACTCAAAAGTTGATGGTGGTTGTTAAGACCATAAAATTGAAATCCATTATGCAAGCATGCATATGGAAGAAGAAGATGTAGCAAAGATTGCAGAGAGAGAAGCATCACCGCAGAGCAAGAACATATAAATGCTCAAAAAATCCACTATAACGTGGATGATACAGATGGTGAATCCCACTATGATGAGACACATGTGGATGATAATTGCAAAGTTATATATGAATTGGTGAATCCAGCCGCAAATGATGGATTTGGTGAAGTTGAAATTGATAATGAGCACATGGATGCTCAGATATACCATTATAGTGTGGATGAACATTATATTGATGATATGTGTGGTTTCTTTTTTGAAAAAGAGATTGATTGTGGAAATAGGGCCATGAAGGTTGAAGCTGCCATTGTAGCGTCAAGGTATGAAGCAATTGGAACTGCTCATGAAGCAATATGTCATCTGGTAGTAGTTGATGATCAAGAATAGGATAAAGTAATTGAAGAATTTTTTATGAGAATATCCACTAACAACATAGCAGTGGAAGACAACCTCCACATAGTTGAAAAGAAGGCAGGTGTAGAGTAGGAGACTCTCACTGAAGAGAGTCATATTAAAGATGTTTTTAACATTGTTTTGAATATGAAGGTGTTCATAATAACATGGTCAAAGATGTTGAAAGCAAGGTTGTTAATAAGTTTCATGTAGATTTGAAGCTCATTGAAGAATGGATTCAGAAACCAATAGGACAAATTGAAACGAGCCAAACTCATGGATATAAAGCACAAAAAGAAAAATAAAGAAATTTTTTTGAAGATGCAATGTTTTGGCAGCAATCCATGGTTGAACAAATATTTGAAGAGGAAGGTGTAGAAGACATGATCCAATTATTTTTCAATCCATGGTTGAACAAATATTTGAAGAGGAAGGTGTAGAAGGCATGATCCAATTATTTTTCAGAACAAGTTCAAAACAAGTCAAAGAAAAATTGCATCAATAGCAAATAAAGAAAGTTTACAAAAAAAAAAGTTCAACACAGAATGAAGCAATTTCGAGGATATAGAATCTGGAAGCAGTGAAAAAAGAAAATGCAAAAATTTTAAAATTCTTGAATCATTGTAAGCCTAGCTGACGCATAGACCAGCCCACATGTTTATGTGATAGTGAAATCATATTTAGTCATAAGTAGCAATTAAGGGGGAGTGTTAGAAATTGTAATTACTCCCCAGAGCTAAACATAGAGAGTAAGTTAATTGAGGAGTCAAGTCGAGTTAATTGATAAATCACTTAGAGTGTGTGATTGCATGTCAAGGTATTTTAGGCAATTAGCTGGTTGGGTGATTGAGTGGTTGAGTGTTGAGTCAAGTCGAGTTAAGTGACTACCCTTCATTAGGTTTATTGTAATCATCATGGTTTGTGTGATCAATAGAAGAACAATAGCTCGTGCTTTATGTGAATTCATGTTTTGTCTTCTCTATCTTTCCAACATAAATTACACAAATCCAACTAATGTAATTTTAATAAATTTATTGTAGATTTCAAAATAAAGTGAGAAATATAAAAACATTCTTTCACGTGATAAATCAGACTTTGCCATCAAAATGAACAATATAGTTTACATATAAAAAATATGTTACGAATGGCCACCAATAACACATGGAATATTTTGAACTACATTTATAGTATAGCGGTGGCAAATATAAGACCAACATATACAAACCCCTAGGCAAATTGATAACGCTATGCACCATTACCATCATAGTCACAGCTGTAGTGGCTGGATAAGAACATTGAATAATTGGTCCTTTACTTCATTGTCAAGAAGGCGTATGCCATCTTTGTATTTGAAGAAAAAGTGCATGCCTCATGCAAGATTGAAAGTAAACTTTTTGTAACACAGCAGCACATCGTCATGCTTTAGAAATTCCCAATTCAGTTGGCTGACAGAAAGATCCAGTATGCCTTTCATATGATTTAAAGCATCTTTCCCGGTACATTTGGGATTTTCTCTAGGATAACACTCTAAACCTAAATCACCGCGTTCTTGTATTGCTTCACACACACACTACAAAATGTTAAAACAAATGCTAATCTCATCATGTTTAAGACAAAGCTTAGTTTCAATGTCGAATACCTCAAAATCTGTTATGTCGTCCTTGAGTAGGACGGTCAATCCTAAGAGATTATGGATCTTGGATGGATAGAATATTTGGTTCAGAATGTCGTCTGTGGAATTTGGCCCATTAACAGAAGCGGAATCAAATTTAACACACATCCCCGAGCTAGCGTGGCCATTCTTATAATACTCATTAAATGAGGGGACATATCCAGAGCTTCTTGCACATAGGACTCAACGTATTGCTCCCACTAAAAGTGAAGGCAGCAAGTCAAATATTTAATTCATTTAGACATAATAATAAAAACCTCTTTATTTTATTTCTTTTGTGTCACTTATTTTCTGATCATATGGGCTCTTATGGAGCTATTTTTGTCAAAGATACCTATAATAAACTCCTGCATAATGACTTGAAGTCAGAATTTACAGTTTCATAATGTTTTGAAGTCAATATTTGCAATTTCACAATGTTTGATGGGTAGTAAGTTTTTATTTAAATGTAATAATTGTTTACTTCATTTTGTGTTTTCTCTAGAAGTATATATTAATTTTGTCTTTTTTTTAGAAGCACATATTAAGAATATTGTTCAAATTTTTAATAAGAAAAACATATTAAGGGTATTGTTCAAATTTTTAACAATAACCTATTTAACATGAAATTGTGTATTAAATTTTTAATTAAATGTAATAATTGTTTACTTCATTACTTTTTTCCAGAAAACAATATAAAAGCATTGTTCAAATTTTTAACAATAATCCATAACAGAAATTCTGGCTACAATACTTGAATAATTCTTATTTAAATAATAAATTTGTTGAATAATTTTTTATTAAATAAATTCATAAAAAATTAAAAAACAATTATTTTAATATCTTAATAAGTTATAAAATGGTAAAATCACAAACTATTTTGAAAATTATTTAATTAATTAATAATAATAATAAATAATTTATTAAATTGAAAATATAAAACATAAGATTAATTATCTAATTTCCTAATATTATTATAATAAACATATTTCAACTTTCTTATATTACAAAAAGTAAACCATCGCCTTTCTAAAATTAACCAATCATAATAAACTTTATTTATTAACATCATGTTACCTAATATTTAATTATAATAAACATATTTAATTTGTAAATAATTTCTTTAAAATTAACCAATTATAATAAATTTTATGGGAACATGATATTTAAAATTTCAAACAATAAAAAGAAACAAAACCAATATATTGATAGATAATAAATATTTTGTCAAAGTCAAAGATTAGTGTCTGAATTTTATTATAGTAAACACTCAATTTCATTTTTCATCTTTTCTTTTCCTTTTTCCAATTTAACATTTAATATTTCTCTCTAATCACTTCATTTCATTGTTTGTTTATTTTAAGCTATGGATAATGACATTTTACTAATAATTATCATGTGATTTTTTACTTTCTTTTTTATTCTACCCATGTGAAGTGATTGTGGGGTCATCAACATAAACATGTGACTTTTTATTTTTGTTTCGATTGTCCCCATGTGATGTGATTGTAGGGTTATCAACATTAACACATTTGATTAACAATCTTGGGGTTGGTTTGTGATGATTTTCACAACAAAAATCATTAATAAATTTTTAATGAATCTAAATCAAATATTATTTTAATTTTAAGATAGATTGAATTCAATTAGTTGTTGATCATGATAAATACTATTGTTTATAAATATATATATTATTTACAAACATCTTTAGTTAATTATATCGTGTAAGATATCAATTTTATTTTTTCTACATAGCCTTACATGTTTATTTAATGTAATTTTCTCCCGGGTTTCATTATGTTCATCTAGAGATATAAACCCTTTGATGATTTGTTCTTAATTTTTGAGATCTGAGTTGTATCTATAAATTAATACAAGAAATTTTTATGAATTAAAGTCTGTAAAGTCATTTAAGACAAAGGTTCCAATTATAAAAAGTTATCTAACAACAACAACAACATTAAGATTTCTCTTTCACCCAAACTAAACTACATTTACATTTAAATCACATAAAAATTCACATTTATCTTAAAATATACTCTTTTTTACTCAATTCCTTTACAACATATGATGCAATTGCTAACTAGTTATTCAATTAATTACTTACTCACAAAAATATAGTAAAAAAATATATTATTTTAATTTTTTATTATTTAAAATACAGTGTTTACATTATAACTACATTAGCACATACATTTTTTTTTAAATTATAATCCAACTATCTTATCAATTACACAAATCCAACATGTTACTTTAATAAATTTATGTTAAATTTCAAACAAAATAAAGTAGGAAATATAAAAAAGCTTCAAAACATTGGGGTGATGTCTCGAAGATGAACCACATTAACTGGTTCTA
>APFE031192353.1:70952-118059 GCA_000404065.3 Pinus taeda | reverse complement strand
CATGTACAGTTTCTCCAGTTTCGTCCACAAACCAACAGCTATTGTCTCCGACACGATATTAAACAGGACATCATCAGCGAGACATAGTCGAATAGCACTTATTGCTCTTTCATCCATCTCGGCCCACTCATTATCTGTGATGTTGTAAGGCTGTTTGGATTTGCCCAACAACGCCTTTGCCACACCATGTTGGAAAAGCAAATCGTACATCTTCACCTTCCAGATCTCGAAGTTATTTTTGCCATTAAACTTCTCAATTTCAAATGGGCACTCTGAGTTTTCGCCATTTTGTATCAACCAAAAAACACAATAATCTCCAAAATCCAACTTTTAAATACCAACAATTAATAATAAAAAAACTGCCTATGCCTTGTAGCCTTTGCTTTCAAAAAAACAAACTTTTTGCTGTGCAAAATTACAGTAAAAAAAGTTGCCTGTGCCTTATATGCCTTTGCTTTTAAAAAAAAAAAAAAAAATTTCCTTTTACTGTGCAAATTCCGTACCAGAAAAAAAAACATACACTTTAAAAATTATCGTCTCTCAATGAGCCATTCTTCAAACTGTAGAACAGGCACATAAAGACATGGTCTTCATTTAGATAAAGCTAGCCAAATATAGTTCATGGTCTTCATTTAAATCAATAGGCCGACATGCTGTACTCCAAACATTTCCTTCCTCGGTGTAAATCCGTTCTGGAATGTTCACTGACTAATCGGGTACTTTGTACTCTTCGTACTCTCGACTCCATGTGAGCTTGGAATCTTTCCTACTCGATTACTGATTTGGGCATTTCTTCAAGCTTGATAATTTCATCTTTACCGTCTTCTTTCATCTCGAAATTAAAGACTCCCCTGCTGTTAGTATGGTAGGTTTGGCACTGGTCCATTTCATTCTTTTTATGATTTTTTGTTCTCTTATGAGTTGCTTTCCCCGATGGCGTCCTCTTCGTATCCCCTTGACCTTTCGTAGAGACGGAAAAGGGAGAGTTTACTCTCTACGTCGGGCCAACAATCCGCCTGAATCCATGTTTCTACACTGGAGTACGCACCAGCAATGAATTGATGGCACCCGCAGGGTTTACGCACCACCTCCACGCAGCATGCAGCGATCTCCACGCAGCTTACGCACTCTCCACACAGCACTTGACCAGCATCGCACCAGCAAGGTTTACACAGCTAGTGCTCCACAGCCACAGTGCAGTTCGACTGACCCGTCACTCCTCCGCTGCGCACTCCTCCAACCTTGCTCTGATACCATTTGTTAGAGCCAAGATGCACAACAGATAAAATAATATACACAGCTATTAAAAAAATCGTGCACAGGAGACACAACAATTAACGTGGTTCACCCAACCAATCTCGGCTACGTCCACCAAACATACGCATCGACAATCTTTATTAATCAAACAGGAGATTGCAAACAATTAATCAATTCCTCACAGACTCTCACACACAACAAAAAATCCGTATGGATACCTGTTTTATAGCAAGGAGAATCTAACTGCCTCACAAATCCTCTCACATCAAATTTAGGATGCATTAACTCTCTCCCAACAACCTGGAGCTAATCTAGCAACAAATTCCTATTGTTGTCACCTATTGAGATTTTTGCCTATTTTATTTAAAACAGAAAATCTCAATGATTGCAATAAAAAAGGAAAATATAGAATATATATTTTTAAGTAATGTTAATGAATGTAGTATTATATTGAAAACTTTTTCGTTAATATAAATATTTTTCTACTCTTATTAAAAAATTATTTATAATTTTAAATATTTTAAATATTGGTTAATATTATAATTTATTTTGTAATTCTAAAATGATGAATTATTTTTTTACCTTTTATTATACTTATAGAATAATAAAATAATTATATATTTATTAATAAATGTATTTAATTGAAAATCTAGTTTTCTAATATAAGAATTATGATTATTAATATGGATTAAATTAATTTTGATTTATAATTTTTTTTGAAAAAAAATAATATTTTAATTTAATTTAAATTCTTTTTTTAATTTTCTTTCCTTCTGGTATATTTTTTTGTTTTTTTATTTGATTCTGTCTCAATATATGTTTAGTGTTTTGTTTATCTAAATTTATTTATGTACAAAATTATATATATATATAATATATATATAGTTTGTCAATTAGTATGAGTTCATCAGAGATTATATCAACGTTGGTTTATGGTTTGAGAAACCACAATTTAGGGATAACTAAGCAATCAAAATCACCTACAATCGCATTGAATCTTTAACATGACTGGATTGTTTACGGCCCATTAATCTTCACATTAGATAATTACTTAACACTACACCCATCCTGCTCTATTCTACCCCACTAACAATTCTTTGTCATATTTAATTTGCTCTTGTATACATATTTTATTTTTTAAGTGAATTTAACATTTAATTATAATTATATTTTATAATTAAAATAATAAATATTAATTTTTATATGTACAGTATTATTTATAATTACTTTTATATGATAAACTATAAAAATATGTATGCATATGTTTTATTTTCTTTCGGAAGTCTACAAATGTAATGCACTCCCACACATCACATCTATATATCTGATATATTCCTTTTAAATAATTGGTAAACACAATCATCTTATTTCGGTAGACTCTGAGAGTTCTCTTCTCTGTGAAGTTTTGTACATTTCTAAGGAGTTGTCTATAATGCGACCTTTTGGAGATTCCGGCGACGGAATCCGGCCGAAGAAATGAGGTTAAATCTCGATTTTTAACAGTTAAAATGGTTTTTTAATTGCATATTTGGATTCAGCGCCCTGAAAAACCCCTGGGAGCTATTGATTGTGCAGAAACTAGCTATTAAACTTGGAATTCCAATAAATTGCTGCCGGATTTTGATCGGAAAAATCCGCCGGAAAAACTTTCAAAAAGTCGCTTTATAGACTACTTCCATCTCTAATATATATAATTTGCCAAAAACACTAAACATTTTTACATACATAGCCTAAACATGGACAGTTTTTCCGTTTTTCAATTTTATTTTAGGTAAAGCGGGGTGGGTATTTATGTAAAATCTCATTTTCAAATAATTTCATCTACCTGCACGTTCAATTTTATATTTGGTTCTTATCACATACGGCTTGGAATTAGAGAGCTGTCTGTCTCAAAAAGGCAGGAGGGATAAAAAGGTGAGCTGTTCGTTATCTAATTCAAGGACATCAAATCCGCAGATATATTCTTTTCATCGGGTCGGCCATTTTCACCCCTATGATCGATTGCCGACCACATAAATATATACATTCCTCGTGTTATTCTTCGCGCATAAATGAATAGGGATCCTTGTGCAAATGGCGGATTTCAAAATAGTTTGGGAATAAAGCAATTGATTTAATTGATTTAGATATTTTTTTTCCTCAGATTTTCAAATGCTTTAAAAAAAAGTTATAAAATAAATAATATCCGCAACTTTTATTCAATAAACTATAAGAATGAATTTGAATGGGTTAGTTCATTTTACTAACTGGAATTTAATTTAGATACTTTTTATCAAATTTTAAAAATAATTCTAAAAAATATAAAATAAATAATTTCCAGCCACTATATTCAATAAAAGCCACAACAATGAATTCGAATGGGTTAGTTAATTGTGCTCACCGGAATTTAAGCAGTTATACTGTAATTATGACCGTTAGAGGCGGAAGGATCGGACGAAAATCCAACTGGGGCAAACCTTAAACCTATATACCGTTACAGAGGTAAGAAGGGGATGAAAATCGTACTGAGGCCAGCCGGAAATGCACCTTTCAATCTCTACAACATTCATTACCTGAATGTTGGGGACTCTAATTATTGTCGTGATTGTTCCGCTCCGGTAGATTACTCGAAAATGTGATGATTCCAAATGATTATTGCCAGTCACTTCAATCAACCACAAAGATCCAAAACCTGACAGCCTTACAGATATGAATAGAACTGAGAAGACCTTAGATTTTTCTAAATCACAGTTATGCTGCAATAAAGAAAGAATACATGCATGAACCACCTTTAGAAATGTTAAAAAAAGAGAGTTAATCTCAACGGTAAAATCAAATGCGGAGGAATCACTACATCTGTAAGTCGCTTTTAGTATAAAGAACGTGTGCGTAAGATATTTATTCTTTATAAAATAGAACATGACGAATAGAGTAGATAACGATTAGTTCAGTGTTGTAATCTTGAAATTATCTTCTACTCTGGCTTTGTATTATTATTATTATTATTACTGGTCTTTCAACTACATTATAAATGTCCATGGTATTACAGCTCCACAGGTTTAATAGTTGTATTTCACAAACGTCCATTGTATTACAGTTAGACAGGTATAATAGTTGTATTTCACAATTCTCTTTGGAATTATCGGCATTTCATGATGATAAAGGTGCTCGGTTTTAATGAGAAAATAGATTATAAGGAAAAACAATAAGGAAAATGCTAATGCAAATGGATATTGAGCAATTTAATGGTTGCAAATTCTCCACTGTTGTTCAGTGGTAAGGTAATATAAGTGATGGTATATATATATATAGAGTTTGTAATTCAATTTTTTGAATGGTAGATGTTTTTTAATTTCTAATTAACAAAAGAGATGGGAGAGAAAGGAAATACATTGTGTGATTATTATGTTTTAAAAGTTGAATTTTCACAAAATGTTGTGAACTCTAGCTTTAAATTTAGCTATTTGAATTGTGGTAGATATGTAATAAATATTTTAGATAATTTGATTTTAGTAATAATAAATCAATATACATATTGATCAGTGATATTAATGATTATAGATTTGATTTTTATTTTATAGAAGAGGAGTGAGCTTGAGTGATGGTAGTTGAAAGTCAAATGACAAGCTCAATAACTCTCATTTTCTAAGGGGAAATCTGAAGAGGTGGGGGAGGTTGTAAAGAACATATTTCAAGGGGCCACCTAGTACATAGGAGATAGTACCTAATGGTGGAATAAGTCCTAGGCAACAAATAACCATTAGTGGGAGGTTATCTTCATGGTATGTGGTTGGGAGGGCTCAAGGTTGAGTGTAGAAACACATGAGAACATGAAGGGGCCTCAAGGGGTAAGAGAGGAGGTAGATGTGCTAGGATGTGGTTGTATATGTGATTTCCAACATGTATCACTTTGAAGTGAAATATGCATAACTAATAATGGGCACACATAAGGAAGTCACTTCTATAAAATAACAACATAGGCTTTAGGGTGTCTTGGTAAAGATATTTTGGCTTATCGATTGACTATAGATGGGTGGAACATACATCATCAATATCTATCTTCCATCTAGTTGCAAGTTCATCCAATCCTTAATTCATGCGTTTTAGCAATGGTGTTAATTCGTTATTATCAATGTTACATGCAAAAATATCTAGAATTGTGTACTAAATTATTACATAGTGTTGATTCATTATTGTTGATGTTTCATGTAATATAGCTCGAATATACTACTAAGAATCGTATTGCCTTTGAATAAAAATGAATATCTTGTAGGTTTGATTATTAGAATCATATAGATGAGGATTAATACTCCGTCTAAGAATTTCATATCAATCTTAATGTTCATTGGTCCCAAGGTTGACAATATGGAAGAGTGCTAAAAGTTCTCTCATATAATGTGAAACTACTAAATCACTATTCACTAGAGTAATTTCCTTAGAAGGGTCAAACCTAAAACTCATTGTCAAGAGGATCATTTACCTCTTACACAATAGGAAATAACCATATAGATTTAAAGGGGGAACAATTCAAAAGCATATAGCCCTCTAAATGTTCCCCCTCTACTCATCAATAAGGAATATCCTATGCCCAAAACATTACACTATGGGAGAAGGTAAGACAATATATTTTCACCTTATTATATGAGTCCAACAAGTATGATTAGTATGTTTAAAAAGAGGGAGTAAATACAAATTAAATATCTAAAGAAGCCACAACTAAAATTGGAATCCCTATGGATTAGGGCAAGTAATTCACACAAGTAATAAACTAGCAAGGGTAATTCATTGTTGACACTCAAAGTTAAGGATGTAGAAGGTGGAAAGGAAGAGAAGATAGGCTCATAGGCATAAGGCACAAAAAATAACAGTAAGACACAGAGCCAAAGGAATGAAATATGGGTAAAAACTCTATAATGCACACCTGAGGTCATAAAGAGAATAACCAAACAATAATATGCAAAACAAAAAGAAAGAAAAATTCGTTGCAATTCCATTGGGTATGTCTCAGATCACAAACATAATTCATAGAGTAAAATAAAATTTCATAACACCAAGGGTCTTGAATCGTGGGTAGATGTCACAAATAAAATAATCACAAAGTAATGACAATAAAAACCATAAATCCATAAGATATCTAAACCCTAATCGTACCTTCCAAGGAGTCCAGTTCTCTATCCAATCACAAAAACTGCATATCTGAGCCTTTGCATCAAAATCACTCAGAGAAACATTAATTAAAATATAATAGACATTAAATCCATTGTAAACATTGGGTAAGGAGAGAAGTGGGATCATCATCGATTCTAAATTTGATGATCCTCACCATTAATGGTCATGTGAATAGAGCATTGGGTGGGATGTTTTAAAACCAAAGTGACATAGAAACTCTCACCTTGTACAACATAAAATCACCTAGTAGAATGTGGACCCTATCGGCGTAGACGTTGATCAAAGCTATGAATATGGGGTGGGGATGCCAACATAGGTGGAATGAGAGAATGGCATAACCAATAATCTCAATGGACATGACAAGTCCCCGAGTGATTTAGAAAACAACAAGCTAGCCAATGCAGTGGGCAAATACAACCTTGTTAATTACAATACATGCCTAGAATAATAATTGATACCTACAACCACCATCAAGTGTAATTAAAAATAAGAATCATTCCCCCCTCTATATCCCTCTACATGTATAGATTACACATCACGAGAATAGTGTCATGTGCAAGGGTTTAATGAAGACTTACTTACTATACAAAATATATTATAAGTGAAGGTTTAAATTGTGTTATAAATATATTGAGTTTCCAATGCCATTCCAAACATAAGAAGTATTGGCTTGTCTGCGATGAGATTTGAACAAGGTGCCCTTATATCGACAACCCACATCAAGATTGTACCTTTTAAGAAAACAAAGAAAAATAAAAAATTGAGAGGTTTGAGAGTTGCCACATAATGTTACCATAGTAGATTTATAACACTCTCATATACATGGGCATAGAATTAACAAGTAAAAAAAATTAGATTAGCTAATAATGGACTACCACCCTTACAAGTCACATGGGTGAGGATGGAGGAGAAAAGACTCCACAAGTAAGCCATGAAGGGAGTGAAAATCACCATGGTAAAGAATTAGGGGAAGGGACATATGTTGAAATACAAAACTCAAGGAATCAAGATATCTAAGATATCCAATCAAACTTATTATCAACTAGGAAAATCGTGTCAACCAATATAAAAAGTAGATAATTGATAATCAACTCTTACTCAAGATATAGATAGAAAATAAAAAATCTAGAAGAAAGTGAAAGAATAAGAGTAGCGTTGCTAAAATCCTTATTGATAAAATAGCTAAAAAATAATGGGAAAACTATAATACTGAGAAAAATACTCTAGAGGAACCTAAAGAATATATAAAAAGAATGGAACCACCTGATCCTAGAAATGAAATAGCAAATGAAACTGGCATAATTAATGTTTCCACTAAATCATTAGATAATAGTGAACATAATGAGAAAACACTCTCAACAAAAAGGAAAAAGGTAGAAGAACTACAAGGGGAATTTAAGTTACTAAAGCCACTAGTGTTTGGAGACACTGAAGAAAAAGAAGAATCCTATTTGATGAAGATGAGAAAATATTTCCTAGTTTATCAGTATTTGAACAATATGGAGGTTCAGTTGGCTACTTACTACATAAATGGTGAAGCCACTATTTGGTGGTGAAACACTAAAATGGCTAATGAAATTGAGGAAGAGTTGACATGGAAATAGTTTAATGTGGTAATGATGAAACAATATTTTCCTTTACTGAAGCTAATTGGCCCACAGAGGTAAACATGTGAGTAGAGGATGCTATGATCTGATTTAATTCCCCATGTATAGTTAATGAAGTGGAATTGACAAAACAAAACCATTCCGACCTTCCACGGATGCTACAAAACATTAGGACCCAACAAACCCTTCCAAGTGACCAACCCCTGAGACAACTTGACATTTTACTGATCTGGACATTAAGTCACTCCCATGACAAGCAATGCATGCGACTAAGTGCCTCTAGTCACTCCCATAGCAACGCATGCCAACAGCTATGGCCCTTTTTAGGCAGCTTTGTGCGAGCGGTGCAAGATTTTTTGCAACTTTTTGAGGAATAGGACACAGATTCTAGCTTTACCGCAATCCCACCTTCTCCGGTCTAGGGATTCGTAGGCCTTGTTTTCTTCTTCAGAGAACACCTCGCTCAGTTTTGAAACAATCCTACTATCCAACCTAACCAAATAAATGATAACCCATCACACCGTGGCTATCCAGAAATGGCAAGATAAGGCTAAAATTAACTGTCACGCCTGGAAAAACCCATGCGAATGAGTACAAGAGAACCAAATACACACATGCATTTACCATTCATGATAAATCTAACAAGTAAATCACACATACAAATCAATACATGCAAGTAATCCCACTATAGTTGTTTGATCCTTGCTTCCCTTTTCCTTATTTATCCATCCTTTTCTTTCCTTTATCCAATGCTAGATTTGTCTAAGAATTCTCTAAGTTTCCAAGAGTGTGAGAGAACGAATTAAGATAGAGGTCCAAATTGAACTAAAAAAAAAAAAACATTACAAAATGATCCCCAAAAGCCTTTTTATTATTGAGGTCTATATTTTATTCAGTTTTCCATTATTTTCCTTAATTTTCCTCCTCACATGAAACATGTGACCTTTCACCTTCCTTTTCTCCTAATATCTATTATTTTCATAAATAAATTTCCAAAAATGCCATTTTTCCTTTCCAAAGCCTTTGTTGTTTCCTTTTCCAATTTCCTTAGCCATAATAAAAGAAATGAACTCCCACACTAGGAGGTTTTTCTCAACATTCATCTTGGAATATGTGTCTGATGACCTTGGCAATTATTTTTCCTTTATTAACTTTATTACATGGAATTTTGACAAGGGTTGTTAGAGAACTCTCCCCCTTGCGGGAATACTATCCTCGGTGTTCATTGACACCCAAAACCAACAAGACCATTGAAATAAAAACATACTACCCATGGAGCTTTATAAATTATCTTAATGCATTTACAATGATCAACCTATTGAAAATTAAACCAATATAACACATAATGACATGACAATCATAGTGAAATGACATCGATACCTCTTCTTGGGGCTTTATAACATAGCTCATGGTGTTATTTACATCCATATAAATATGTACATACACCAAAACATCACACCAAACATATACCAAAACCATCCGCTCAACCAACTAATAGAGAAGGATACATAGCCCACATTTGATTCACCATCTCCCATTGAGCTTCATTGGGCCCAAAGCCACTTTAACCTACTCGATTGCTCGCTTCCAGAGCATGAACATCTTTTTCTGCAATATACATTGAGGTTCCAACTGGAATTCTCTATATCACTCCACTTGCAATATAGTACGGTCAAACACATGATCAACATCTTTAACATACATATTAAGTAATGACACATGGAAAACATCATGGTCTTTTACTGTTGGAGGTAGTGCAATTTGATAGGCTGCTGGTCCAATCCTTTCAATAAGCTTCAAAGGTCCACAAAATCAAGGTGCCAACATGGCACATGATCCAATCCTCTAGGAGATATTCTTGGGATTGATGCACAAATACACCTGTTCCCAAACCTTTAACTCCTTAAACAACTTGTTCCGACTTGCGTAACATTTCTGCATGTCCCGTGCTTCCTTTTTGTTCTTCTTGATTACCTACATTTCCTATTCCATCTCTACCAACATGTATGGTCCTATGAACACCCTATTCACTAGATCATTCCAATTGATGGAAGTATTATAACTCTTCCCATAGAGTGCCTCAAATGGCCTCCTGCCATCTCCTCTACTATTACATCACGTACATCCTCAACATGTCCTCCAATCCTATCGATTGTGTTTTTCTATCCATTTCTCTGGAGATGATGAGTTGTGCTCAAGGCTAACACTATCCCCAAACATTCAAACACCTCCTTCAAAAACATGGAAGTGAAATTAGCATTCCTTTCTAACACAATCTTCCTTGAAACGCCATGCAACCTCACTACATATATGATGAAGACCTGTTCTTCATCATTAGCTGAATAAACTTCACCGAATGAAGTGCACTGCATTTGTTAACCCATCCACCACAACCGTGATGGAGTCATGTTGTTTATATGACCTCGAAAAACCTATGATGAATTCCATGGAAATTACTTGCTGCTTCCACTATAGAATAGGAAACAACTATAGTAGTCCACCTAGATGCATACATTTTGCTTTCACCTACTAACAATACAAACATCTAGCCACAAACTCTACAACTTGCTTCTTTAGATTCAGCCAATGATAAAAATTCTTTATGTTGTTAATGCATTATGGTATCTTGGGTGACTTGAATATGATTTTACATGAAATTATCACAATATAGTCTTCGACAGCTCACTATCATTTAGCACATATATCTTGTCCCTTAATCTGACCAAACCATATCTTGTAAGATGGCATTCCACATCCTGATCACTTGTACCCTACTATAACTTGTGCATAAGTTCCACGTACTTGTCGTCTTGTTGACCTGCTTGCAAGATCTGATCCTATAGATATATCTGGTATGAACTCACAACTATTATATGATTCACCTATGGTTTCCTTCTAAGAGCATTTGCAACCCTCTCATCCTTACCCTTGATGTACCTAATCCGAAAGTCAAACTTACTAATCATGTCCAACCATCTAGCTTATTTGGAATTCAGATTTAGTTGGTGAAATAGATACCTAATTCCATTGTGATCACTCATTAGTTCAAACCTCCCACCAAGAATATAGTTCCTTCATATATTTAAAGCATGAATGATCTCTTCCAACTCAAAATCTTTTGTCAAATAGTTTTTCTCATGCTCATTCATTTTGTGTGACTCATAGCATACTAATGGCCCATCCTGCATTAATATTCCAACAAGTCCTCTCTTGCAGACATCTATACACACCACAAACTCTTTGTCTGGATATTCAATCCTTAATACTAGAGAACAACTACTTCAATTTCTCAAAACTGGTTGCACATTGCTCTATCCATTCAAATTGCTTATGTTGGCTATGCAATGACATTATAGGATATGCAATGTGAGAGAAGTTCCTGATGAACCTCCTATAATAAGCTTCTAGCCCCATAAATGATCTTACCTCATCCAAATTTTTAGGAGTTTCCAACTCCATGATAGCCCTTATCTTCTCTGGATCTACTACTATGCCTTCCTTGGAAACAACATGTCCCAAGTAATGTACCTTTGTTTGAGTAAACTACATTTCACAAGCTTGGCATGCAATTTATGGTGTCTCGATAATCTCAATACTACTTCTAATTTCTTGACATTCTCTTACTCATTTTTAGAATATATCAATATATCATCGATGAACGCAATAACAAACTTGTCTAGATAAGGACGCAACACACTATTCGCCAAGAACATAAAAGTAGTTGGAGAATTAGTCAAACCAAATTGAACTACAACAACTTCATAATGCCCATACTTGGTCCGAAAAGCAGTCTTGTAGATATCCTCTTCTTTAATACCTACCTAATGATATCCTAATCTCAAATCAATCTTTTAGAACATTATTGATCCCTTCAATTGGTCGAACAAGTCATCATTCCTCAACAACGGATACCTATTCTTGATGGTCACCTTGTTCAACTACCTATAGTCAATGCACAACCTGAGAGTAAACTCCTTATTTTTTATAAACAATACCAGTGTGCCCAAGGTGATACACTTAGCTTAATGTATCCCTTGTGAATCATTTCCTTCAATTGCAACTTCAACTCTACTAACTCGGGTGTGCTCATCCTGTATGGTGTCTTTCATGTTAGTGCTTCCCCTTATACCAACTCAATGGAGAAGTCCATTTCCTTATCAGGAGGCAACTCTGAAAGCTCTGCCAAAAACACATCATGAAACTAATGTAAGATTGGGTACCCTCTTAATACCTCCACATCCTCATCCTCCTTACCTTTATCACTAGAAATGTGCACAGCCAATATAACACACTCTTTTTGTGACTATGCTTGGCCTGAATAGTTTTTACCATTCTAACTGATGCTTCCTTCTTCTTACTCTCCAAGATCCTCTATTATCCATTGCCATCCAAAAGCTCAATGTATTTTTCATTAAATTCCACCTTAGTCCTGTGAAGATACAACAAGTCCATACTTAAAAGCATACTATATGATCCCAACGGTAATACTTTCAAATGTGTCGATCTAGGCATACCATTCAGGTCGAATACACAATCTCTTACCAAATGATGAACTCTTTTCTTTGTACTTATATCCAACTACACTAACCAATATTTTTCATGCACTTCTTTGTTCTAGGGCCAATCAAAATAGAAACAAGTTAATCACAAAGATTACCATCCATCTTGATAATAGATGCTTGGTGATCCACTTGCCTATTATATAATGTTGCATAGATACGAGGAATGCTCCCCCCATCATCCCCAATTATTTGTGCCTCTTATGCAATATATATCTTAAGCCTACCACCCTGATTCTGTGGACAGTCCCTCATAATATGCTCCTTACCACATTTCCAACACTGAAACCATCCTGTAACATCACCTTTGTGTTATTTCCCTCCATGTGGTGACCCATTAAACGTCTTGTGAGGTGAAACATTTCCTTTGTCACCTGCATCATGAGGCTTTTCTATTTTCGACTACAATTTACCTTTAGATTTGTCTTTCCCTTTCCAACCTAGTTGAGATTTTGTCTTGCACTTCGATTGTGCATAATAATGCTTCAATTTCCTAATGAATTCTTGAAGTGACTGAGGTTCATCATACTCAATCCAATCTCTAAATTCTAACGACAATATACTAACAAATCTCTTAATATTGGCCTTCTCATCCTCAAGATATGGTACACACCTCAAAATCTCAAATAAATTGGTCATGTACTCCTCATTTGTCATCAATCCCATCTTTAGCTCAAAAAACTTCTTGGATTTGTTTTCGTAGTACCTCTCTAACAAGCACTTGTTCCTGAAACATCTCTTGAATTCATGGGGGCTCAAATATTTTGTCCTTATGTCTTTGAACCGTTTCAGATCTTCCCACCAAATGTTTGATTTCCCTTTGAGGATGAAGATAGTTATTTTGACCTTCCTATTCTCTATGTATTTCTTCATCCCAAGTTACCATTCTTCTTCATCCTCCGACTTCTTCAAATCCACATGAAAGGTAGGTGTCTTAGATTTCTTTAACTCATCTGGAAAATATCCCCTATCATTCCTCTTATATAGATTATAACGATGATGGTCATAATGGTTGTTTGAACCATAGCTAGAGTAGAACTTATTTCCATCACCTCTCCCACCTGGAGTATCCAAGAGCCTGCCATGTCAGACCATGTCATCCCTATCTGAAGTGGTCCCTATCTCTATAATTCTAACAAACTCTGATGGATTATTGTATTGACTTCTACTTGTTACTCCTATGGCTAAATGATATTATTATTATCTTCCTTGCAACTTCTTATTTTTTCCTTCAAGCTTCTCAATGTGTGTTTTATATTAGAAGAGTGCCCAACACCATGTTGCTAATCGGATCCATCAGGAGAATATTGTGAACTATAGTCTACCATCTTGCTAGGCATGTTTGATATTCTTCCTACAAGCATATAATGTCAACTAAAACCAAAACATAACATAATTCTCATACCTCAATATAGTTCAGGGGAGGATATATCGTCTACAAGGTCAACCAGATTAGCACAATACATGCATAAACATAATCATATCAATATATAATCATCATTTCAACCATAAAGTAGTTACCATGCATGATCATACCAACCACATAATATGATCCCATGCACGACAACTATAACCATGTCAATATATGCATAAGAACCTATAATAACTAACATGCACAACCAATGCATGATTGACATCCACTCATGATAAACACATCCAAATACAACACCATCAACTTTCACATGGAGACACAAATGCAACCATGACCACCACCACACATACACAACAAGAACATAGCCACAAGGATAAAGAACACATATACAACTAACATGTATGCATGACTAACACACCAACCATCTAGTCCAAGGGGCAAACCATTCTTTGATACCACTCTATAATTTCATCCTCCCATATTTACCCAGGTTAACAGGTGCAGTGGGGTAAAAATGTGATGAGCGGATACTATGAAGTTATTGAACAACCCACTTACATTTAAGGAAGTGGAACTAAAAAAAAGAAACCATTCTAACCTTCCATGCATGTTACATAACCTTTTGGAGCCAACGAACCCTTCCAAGTGACCTACCCCTAAGACAACTTAACATTTTACTAATCTGGACCCTTAGCCATTCCCATGGCAAGCCATGCACGGGACTAAAGCCCTCCATTCGTTCCCATAAAAATGCATTCCAGTGAATGTGACCCTTTTTTAGGCAGTTCTATGCCAGTGACCCTAGATTTTGTGCCACTTTTTCAAGGACGCGACTCAAACCACTGCCAAAAACTTCATTAATCTTTCAAAAAATATAAACAACCATGCAATAAGGCTACTAGTGCAAACATTTTTACAAGGAATTAAATTTACCCCTAGTTGCAATGATAGGCATCTTGTCAAAAATATCAAAAATAGGTAATATAAAGGTCATTATAACAACAAATCTAAGCATAGGGTTCTCATACTTATTTGAGATTTGTAAAGAAGCATTGTTGCCTTATCACAATAGTTGCATTATCATCTATTAGGTCATATATTCATTGTACTTTGTTTTACTAATAAAAACATGATGAGAGCAATACATCAAGTATGTCATAAAGCATATTGATAACCAACATATAACCAACAAAAATAACGAGGATACAACAACCATAAAATTACATATGAATCAGTAACTTTATAGATGAAATACCAAGGAGAAGGAAATTCTATTAATGAATGCATAAGCCAACTAGGTCAAGGACATCCATGAACCACCTAATCAGCACTAGTATTCTAGCAAGAATGCTGCAACTCCTGGGGCTACCAACTTTACTTCATCATCCCAGGGTTCATACAAACTTGGAGGTGACAGTGCCATATACACAAATATATGCAATTGGTCCATTCTTTGTCACTACTGAGTTGGGCAATAGACCACTAGGGATTCTCAAACCAACCTTCTATTGATTTAGAAGAAGTTTTATTACCAATTGAGAAAGGGGAACTTTACCCTAATTGAGAGGATTGCAATGCTACCTACTACAGTAAAGAGAGAATGAAACAGATGCCTAAAACACACAACTCATGTAGCTATTTGTTAAGATGCCTTGCTTCAAAAGAATTCTAATTTAACACATGTGAAATCCTAACTAACCTAAGCATGAAATATGATATAATCAAACATTTAATTGTTGTGCAGATGAGTAAGCATAACAACCTTTTCCTTTTTGTCTTTTTTCTTGTGAAAATATGAATGCTAATCTTTCTTGATTGTATGGAAGCTGGGTTAGGTGTGGAGAGAGATGGTTGTGATGGGTAATATAGCTTGGGAGGTAAGTAGGGGTCTACTCCTATATTTCATAATGCATTTCTCACAAATCAAGCTCAAAAACAGGCCACTACATGATGTCCTTATCCACCTACAGGATCCCTTGCTTTCCTATAGGAACATGCCGAAATAATAAGGAGTGATTTGGACATTGGTATGGAGCTTATGGAAGGTGAGTGATGGAAGGAATAAGGAAATGAAGTGTTTAGGACTCACTCAAAACTCAAACGAAAGTTGTATGATGGTTGGATTTTCTCAACAAGAATGGTAAGTTGTCATTGTGAAATGATAACTTGGATTGTGAACTTAGTGGCCTTTGGTGATCATGGGTGGGTGAGGTTCGGTTGAGGCTACTGATATGAGGTATTCCTTTGCTATTGAAACTCTTGCAATATACACATCATTGTTTGTATTTATCCATAAATCATGTCAAAACAAGAAAGGTTTCCAACAACATAGGAAAGAAGAATTTCATCATTTATTTGCCTAGTTCATGCATGGAAATGGTTGAATCCTATTATGAAAGCACCAAGAAATATAATCAAAATCTTAAGATATCAGAAATTTCAATTGCAACCTATCTCTTAAAACTAAAAGATGTTTTCCTAATTATCAGAAAAACCCTAAATTTCATAAGAAAGCATAATTGTCTTTTTCGGCTGAATGAGAGTGTTTCCTCAAACCATGGTCCTTGAATGGAGGAATGAGGCAAGATCCACCTGTTATTAGTGTTTTTGATATTTCCTTATTTATCTAAAGCTGCTATTAAAGCTATGAACAAATGGAAGCAAAGTAATCAAATTCACCAATACCTACAATGTAACAATGCCAAAATCAATTCAAGAAGTAATTTATGAAATAACCTAAGCATACAAGTACACTAAGAGGAACCTCTGCTGCTAGGGTTGGGCCCTAACCCAAGAGCTTCAGCCCTCTGAGTTAACTCAATGTTGGATCAAGGGAATGCTAATTTTCATTAACATATAAAAAAATACATAACAATGTTTTGTCACAATCCTGCATCTCAAAAGTGCTTAGTTATCTTAGATAAAAAATCGAAATCCTAATGAGGCTCTAGGCCTTCTTATTTATACAATTGAAGTTTCCAGCAACTTAAATCTGAGGCTTAGCTCTGATTCTCAAGATAAATTGGTTCTTAACTATCGCTAGATCGACTGCCAATGATCCTCATGACTCGGCTGCCTACAACTCTAAGCTAGTATGATTTCATTGATGGATCTTCAAATGAGTAAGGATTTAATGAGGAAGATCGATGTCCTATAATCTCTCCTTCTTGTCTCTTTCGAGTTACTGCACCTTAATATGCCATAATTTGCCACAATTTTCTCCAATAAACCTACAATCAATGCACATTAGACCACTAGACATAACATCTTACTTTTACTCATCTCATTAAGCAAAATATAATTTAAACATGTAAGGAATTATGAGAATATTTGATTCTAGTAAGCTTGGAGGTGTATTAAGGTCCATATATTTTACCCAATGATGAGCCTCATCATCACCCCCTACTGAAAGTGTTGCTCTTCCTCTGAGGGACTCAATCTATGTCCATGTCCTTCATTTCTCTGGTGGCTACACTAACATCCCATCCTTCTGCTACAGTCTCTTCCTCCAGTGAATAAAATCTTGCCTTCTTCTCTATTTCTTCCCACTTATTTCTTTCTTCTTCTTCTTTTCTTCCTTCCAACATTCCCAAAAGAAATGGTGGACTAAGCCTTAAGTGAATCCAATTGACTTTGAGTCTCTGTAGTGCCTACTTATACATTGGGGTTCTATTTGGTGCCTCTCTCATTCTGTCAGGAGATGATATTCTCTGATTTTTAGGCTGTAAGGCAAGGCGTTCCATATTTTTTGGAAGGCTTTATGGCTGTCATATTCTAGAAATCTAAAGATGTCTTCAAAGTGTGTGATTGCTTGTTCTTGTATAACAAGGCACCTTGGTGCAAGTTTAGGATCATTTACAATGAGGTTGTGGGTGTTGATGATAGCCATTGGGTTAGATTATTCTACTATGATCATAAGGGGTTCTATCTCTTATTTTTCCATTACCTTTTTCATCTTTGTAGCTCTTGCATCCTCATGATTCATCCATGATGCTAAGGCCATAAATTGCAAGTCCCCTAGCTTTGGATTTGGGTCCCACACATTTAAATCTATCAAGGCCAAAATGTGTAGGTAAAACTCATATATTTTTTCTCTATCTTCCAAGGTCCTTTTATCACAGATATTAATGAATTGTCTATAGTATTAGACGGGCATAGTTCCTCTTTGTGTTATGGTCTTTATCTAGAATTGTAGCCATTGTTCCTTGAGGTACAAGGCATAAGACTTTGTTGGCATCTTGCAATCAATTTCCTCCATAGACAAACTGGCCATAATTTCCAATGGGCTTTCCTTTTCTTATAGTTGCTTCCTTAGCGATGTGTTCTCATCCTCTAGCTAGGATTTCATCATTGGTTCTTTGTCTCTTATGCTACTCAGCTCTTTGCCCATCTCCTCCAATTTCTCCTCCATGTGGCCTACATCCTCTACCACTTTGGATTTATAAATTTTCACCCACCTGTGTGTCCTTGCCATGTATTTTTCAAGTTCAAAGAATAGGGGAATGGAAAACTTCTATGGTATCACCTTACCTCCTTCAATTAACTGGTAGTAGGAGCCGAGGTTTGGTTGTGGGATAGGTTCTCTCAGTTCTTGGCTTTCTTCCTTTGCTTCTTGTTAAGTAATTCCTTCTTGGTCTCTTTTATGTGTTTCTTGTAGGCTTGATAGAGTTTCATGTAGGATGGCCTTTGCTTCCTGTAGGTCTACCTGTGTCTCATGTAGGATATCTCTTCCCTTTGACGAGGCTCACCTTGTGATATGCCTCTTGACATAGGTAATTGGAGACTTGGGAGAAGCTTGTTTTGATGATCCTTATCCTTCATTTTTCTTTAGAGGGGTTTCCTTCTCTTGTTTCTTTGGTGAATTCTCAATGTCAATTGGAGTTTTGGTGGGGTTTTGAGGTCTTCATTTTCTAATACTGGTGTTATTTCTTGTCCTAAAGTACAGTGGGGTTTGTATTTGCCTCTTCCCCTTTGATTTGATAGGTGTACTTAGGGCAGTAAGAGTAGTTGTTCCCTCTTTCTCTATAGGCTATAGAGATACCCTTGGTGAGTCTTGTTCCTCTTTGTCTTGAGATGAAGACCTCCGTTCATCCTTTTGTCATTTCTCCTCTTTTCCTTTTTCTTTCTCATCCTCTTCTTTGTCTCCTCCTTCCTCTTCTTCTTCTTCCTCTATTTCTTCATCATGCTCATCTATTTCTTATTTTGTTTCCTCCTCTATATCTTCTTCATTTTGATCCTCTATTTCTTGTTCAATATCATCCTTTGTTTCTTCTCCTTTTTCCTCTTATATTTCTTCTTCTCTGTCACTAGCAGTAGGGCTTCTATCATATTCAATAGCTTGAATTTCTCCTTCTCCCTGCATGTCTGTAAATGCTTTCCATACAATTACAAGGAATCTTAATTTTTGTAGAGAATCTTCAAGTATGAGTTTGATCAACTCATGATGGGCTATTTGTTGATGTTTCCCCCCTACACTTTGATGCTGATGTCTATCATGGATTATAGAATAAAGTAGGGTATACTCAATCTATTATGAGGAGGTGTGTTCTATCCAAATCTTAGTTCTTGGAGGAGTCTGAAGTGGTATCCATACACTACACTGTATCTTCCTTCACATGAAATATATTTGATGTGGTGCTAATTGAAGTCATTCCAAGGGTATGGAATTTTGTCCCTTCTAACCCCATTTTTGTCCTCAATTAGTTCTTCTCCTTCCAAAAAGAAACTTTTCTTTGCAAGGGTGTTGTTACTTTTGTCTTATTCTCTCCATGGTAGCCCTAGGGGGAGTGTAGTGATTCTGCTTATAACATTAGGGGTAATTGCTACTAATAAACCCTTCACCACAACAATGGCATTGGCCCTAGTGAGGGGTGTGAGTGAGAGGGAAAATTCTCTCATCACGTCACCATCGTATCCTCTCATCCTCTCAAATAACCCCATCCATTGATGCCTTGTGAAAATTTCCACCACAGGAGGATGCTGGTGGATCCTTTTTGTGTTTGTGGGTTCTCTCTTGTTGAAACCTCCTGTCATCTTTCCCTGGTAATTGTAGAGGCTTGTGTTGATATAGTTGAAGAATTATGTTAGATGAGGAATTTTTGAATTTTAACTTTTAGTAACACGAAATACAATTTTTCTATCCTGAGATGCACCGCAAATTCCTAACCAAATTGAGGATTTCATTGTTTCTTCAAATGGATAATATGGAAGGTGTGGCTACTACCTCAATTTGATACATTCTGGTGAGGATAACCCTTGACTTGACCTTCCTTAGTGCCCACTGATAACTATGGAGGTTGACTCCTATGTATCCTATAGGCTTCCTGTAGGTTTCCTGCATTGTAGATGTTGATTATATCATGTAGGTGCTATTTTAGGAAGGCCGAGAGAAACCTATTCGTTTGATGAATCCTAGAGTTTGATTTTTCTTTATTTGTATGGGAATCAATGTTTTATTTCCATTTATGGATGATCGTATGGGGTGGTGTGCTGGATGACTAGGTACGAGCACCTCCTTTTGTACCATTGGTCCCACTATTAATACATCATTCCACCTTACCTCGTAATTATCTCCCACTCATATCCTCTGTAGTTTAACCATATTTGGCTTTATTTGCTTTTTACTTTGATTTGAATTTTGCCACATGTGAAGTGGTCTAACTCTTTTATTCTCATCGACTAGCCGAAGGTGGCCAAGTTAATTGGCCACCTTTACTTATAAAATCAACTCTCCCATAATCCTACAATTTTGATCATATCTTACTAACGAGAGAGAATGAGTAAGATGACATACCTATGGATAAGGTGCTTTGTTGATGATGCATGCTTGAGAGTGGTGCCTCTTTGCTGTGCTTTTCAATCTACATATTTTTCTGTGTATTTTCCTATTTCGATGCTTGTTCCTTTTGATGTGAAGGTGCTAGACATTGTTGCTAGTGATCTTATTACTAATAATGAACTCTAGATGAGCTTCTTCATCCCTGTAGTCCTTTTTCTGATGATGGATGAAATCTATGTTGCTACAATTATGGGAGAGGCTACTACAAGATTTCTTACAAGATGTCTACATGATGTCCTGTAGCTGCCTCTCCCTTAAAATTTGATATTATTTTCTCATCTCTGAAGCATAAGGGATGTTGAAATGAGTGGAGAAGGTGGGTATGGAATGGTAGTTGAGGCACTTTTCCTTTCGGTATTGTTCCTCTTTCACTCTTTTCTCTCTCTTCTGTTTTTTCTCTTCCTTTTTTTTCTTTTGTAATCTAAAATATTTGAATTGATTTATTTGATGGATGCATGGGTGATATGGTGATGAAAGGAATGGATATGGTGTGGTGAAGTAAATGGTGTTTCATCCAAGCACAGGGTTCTCACACTTCCCTTCTTGTGGTTTTTAAGGTCACTATCATTCCTATAGGAAGCTCCTGTAGGATTACAGGGGATCCTATAGAAAACCATAGAGTTTGTGTGAGATGAGTTGGAGGGTTTTATAAATGGAAGACTAGGTGAATAGTGGAAGATATGAGATGGGTAGATAAAAAGATGGCTCTAGTAGGTCCTTCTATCCTTCTCATGTTGTGCTTATCCTCCTCTTGTTGACCTGCAAAACAAAATTTCCATCTTTTGTATCTTTTCCCTTTTCTATCTATCTATCTATATATATATATATATATATATATATGTTTCATTTGTAAAACAACTAGTCTACCTCCAAGGGCATTTTCATCCTAGTTTCTTGCCCTGGGTGCCTCAAAAAAGGTTTTCACCCTGAGATACTTTTATTCTTTCCTTGTTTTTTTTAAACACCCTTGGACTACCTCATGAGGTTTTCAACCCAATAGTGGGACTTAGGTGCCTCATGGAGGTTTTCACTTGAGTCTCTTTAAATTTTCCTTTTTCTTTCTTTTTTCTTCTTAAGTGACTTGGTGGCGTGGAAGTTGAGACTTTCTCTACCACCATCACTATTTTGCTAATGATATTGATGAATTCTTGCTTTGACAAGGGATTCTTGTAGATCTTTAATCTATACCCATTGACAATAAAAGGGATATCCTCTGAATCAATGGTTCTTATCTGCATGGCACCATTATTATGACACTTTTATATTACATAATTCCCTAACCATATAGTCCTTAACTTGCCTTTAAAATCCTTGTATCGGGAATCATACAACAAAGCACAATCACCTTCTTGAAACTGTTTGTCTTTTATATTCTTTTCATGCCAAGTTTTCCTTTGAACTTGAGTCACCTCTGTGTGTAGGAGGGCCTACATCCTAAATTCATCTAACCCATTCAACTGCAACAATCTTTCTTGTTGTGCCCTGGTGATATCCAGATCCAGTTGTGCTACCATCATTAAGGTGTTGTATTCAAATTCAATGGATAATAGGGATTTCCTCCCATAGACTAGCTAATAAGGAGTGAAGCCAGTGGTGGTCTTCTAGGTGGTATCGTAGGCCAAGGTGGCCTCAACTAATCTATCAACAATCCTTTATGATGCTACTAATCACCTTGGTCAAAATGCCTTCCAATGCTTTGTTGGTTACCTCCACTTGCGCATTGTCCTGTGGGTGGTAAGGAGTGGATGTTCTGTGCATGATATTGTGTCAGCTAAACATATTTTCAATCATCTGAGATGTAAATTGTTTGCCTTGATCAGTGACCAATTCTCGAGGGTAACCAAACTTATAAAACACATTTTCCCTTAAGAATTTAGCGACCTTTTCTTTTGTTGTTGCTTTGATGGCTTTGGATTCAACCCACCTTTTTAAGTAGTCAGTGCACATAATGATGTATTGCTTATGTTTGTATGGAGGACCAATGGGCTTGATGAAATCCATTCCCCACTTTTCAAATGGATCTAAAGTCACTTGAGGTTGCATAGGCCTCTCATCCCTTGGGGTAGGTTTCCCCATCCTTTGGCACCAACCACACTGACTGATATACCTCCTCACATCTTGGTGAAGCATGGGCCAGTAATAACCAACTTGTAATACCTTGAATGTTGTTCTTTTGGTTACAAAGTGACCTCCACAAGGCCCATCATGACAAGCCAGAAGGATGTCGAAGACTTCTTCCTCCATGGCACATCTTCTTAGAATTTGATCTAAACCTAGTTTGAAGAGATTTCCCCCAATCCAAGTGAATGGGGCATTATTTCTTATGATCGCGCTCTTTTCCTTGGAGGACAAGTTTGGTGGAAACTGTGTAGAAACCAAGTAGTTTTCTATATCAACAAACCATGGAGACAAAACTGAAATGGCGAATAAATGTTCATCCGGTAACTAATCATTAACCATTCCTTCCTCCCCTGCAGGAAAAGTCAATATGGATAGAAAATTTGCAACGACATTCTCCTTGCTCGGCTTATCAATAATAGTAAAATCAAATTGTTGTAATAAAAGCAACCATCTAATAATCTAAGCATTTTCATCAGGTTTATTCATAAAGTATTTAATTTCATGATGGTCAGTATGTACAAATGTTTGGTAACCGATAATGTAATGACTAAATTTATTCAATGAATGCATAATAGCTAGGAGCTCTTTTCCAGTCACTTTGTAGTTTAGCTCAACTTTCGATAGATTCTTACTAATGAAGTAAATGGAATAAGGTAGCTTGTCATCTATCTGGCCTAGAACTGCTACTATGGCTTTGTGAGAGGCATCATCATGTATATGGAAAGGAAGAGCCCAATTTGCACCTCAGAGAATAGGTGCAGTAGTCAACTTGTCCTTTAGGGTGTCCAATGCTTCTTGATAGCTTTCTAACCATAAAAATTCAGAGTCTTTGGCCAATAACCTAGATAAAGGAGAAGATAACTTACTAGAATATTTTATAAATCTCCTACAGTATCTAGCTAAACCTAAAAAAAATTTGACATCCCTCTCCTTTTGCGGAGTCGGGACCCTTTTGAAGATGGCTATCTTTTTTGGGTCTACTTGTAGTCCTTCCTAGGATATTGAGTGACCTTGAACAATCCTTGCAGTCATCAAGAACTCACATTTTTCGGGACTAAGGGATAAGCTAATTTTAATGCATTGTTTAGAACCTTACCGAAGTTGTTGAGAGGTTCCTGGAAATCACACCCATAGGGTGTAAAGTCATCCATATAAATTTCTACTACATCATGGACTAGCTCAGCAAGGACACTTAGGACTGCCCTCTGGAAATTGGCAGGGGCATTGCATAGATGAAAAGGAAGGACACTATAAGAAAAAGTACGCTAAGGATAGGTGAAGGTGGTTTTATCTTGGTCCTCTAGGCTAATCTGGATTTGATTGTACCCGTTGAACCCATCTAAGAAAGAGAAAAACATTTTCCCTTCTAGGCCATCTAACACTTGGGAAATAAAAGGTAGAGGGAAATGGTCCTTCTTTGTTGCTTTGTTTAACTTTCTGTAATCAACACAAATCCTCCACTTTCCAGTTTTCTTTGGAACTACCACCAAAGAGGATGCTTACTGACTGTCTAAGATAGGGTAAATGAATCCTGCATCCAACAACTTTTGCAACTCTTCTTTGACTATATCCTTGAGAGCTTGATTCATTCTCATTTGGGATTTTAGACTAGTTTGCAACTTTCTTTGATGTAAATGGGGTGAGTACACATCAAGGAGTTCGCTCCCTTCGTCTTTTTGTCATTCCAAGCAAAGGCATCCAAATGCTCTCTTAGCATATTACATAACTCTTCTTATTGGTGTACATAAAGAGAGGGGTTGATTTCAGTGTTCTTTGAGGGTCAAATTCTATTGTCTTGAGATGACTAGGGTTTGAGTTAGCTAATTATAGATCAATCTGATGGTTTTTCTTGGTTTCCTTCACTACTTTCTCTAGAGACATGGTGTTGGGAGTTGGATTTTGGAGGATGTGTTCAATCAAGTCATCTTCATTAGGTTGTCCTCCTCCCATGGCAGTTTCTAGGGTATAGAGTTTGGAGGAGTAGACTTCATCCTCTTCCTCCTCTTCTATCCATAAAGGTAAGTCATGTTCTAGAGATGGCTGAACAGGAGGGTACATGACCAGCTGCTTAGATAGATGCCCATTTTTTATAGTCATGTTTACAACCCTGCAACTGATGTAGGCATTAACAATGGCTAACCAAGGCCTCCCAACTATGAGAGGATAACCAATAAATTTTTTCTTAGTGTGGACAACTAAGAAGTTTGTAGGGTACTCCCAAGAGTCAATGGAGACCATCACATCCTCAAAAATCCTCTCAGGGGCTACTTTGGATTGGTCTGCAAGCTGCAAGATTGTTGTGGTCTTTCTCAATGAACCCTCGAGATTAACCTTGAGCATGGTGTCTTTAGTCATCACATTGATGGCAACCCAAAGATCAATCAAGGTATGCGGGACAATGGTGCCATTGATGTGTACATCTACTACAGGGATTCGAGGGTCTAAATACTTTGGGCAAATTACCTTCCCCAGCATTAAGTTAGACAACTGTCCAATGACATTAATGGTAGGGGTGTCTCTTTCTCGCCTCCCTAGATGTTTGAAACACTTCTCTTTAATCAATTTTTTATAAATAGGTACATCCTTAATATCTCGGAGAAGTGGGATCTTGACACATATATTTTTCAATTCACCGAGAAGTTCATTCTCTTTTAGGGTATGCTGGATTGGATGAATTAATCTTTTAGAAAAGGGTGGTGGATTCACTATAGGCATATTTCCTCTCTTTCCTCCTCACTCTCCCTAGGTGGAGATGGAGGTTGATTATCTGGGAACACTCTCCTAGATCTAAGATTCATTTCCTGAATTTCCATAGCATAAGTAGGGTAGGGTGTCCCTCTACTATAGAATTGTTGTGCCTATCTATTGTTTAGTTTCGGGTTTCGTTGGGCAGGAATATGAGGTTTTTAAGTGGAGCAGGGTGTAAAATTTGTGGTTGAGTAGGAGGTGAAGGCAATAAAGCTAGACCATTGTTGTATTGGGGCCTCCACCCTTGAGGTGGTGCATTCCATTGAGGTTGTGGAGGAGTATATGGCTGAAATGGCTAGTTGGTCAGTTGGGAATGGTACTGCGGTGAAAACAACCAGGTAGAAGGTGTAGACTAGGAGGGATGAGCAAGGGATGCCCAAGAGGGCACAAATGTGTTTTGGTTAGGGTTTTAATATGTGTAGGATGATCCTTGCATTCTCTGATGGTACGGTCGATGTCCATGAGGCCTCCTTTGATTGATGTAGCAAAGTTGTTCAGTCACCCCTTCAGTTCCCTGATAAACAAATTTTAGTCCAAGTAGGGAAGGGAACTTATCCGTGGAGTGGTTTTCTTCACAGGCTGAGTAGGTTTCTATACGATTTAATGGAGATTCATTCCTAGGCTTCCTCTTTGTGCATCTAGGGCACAAGATGGATAATTCCCTCTCTACTTCCTCATGCTTCCTCTTGATTTGCATAGTGTCTATCTGTAGGGCAAGGGTTTGTAACATTTCACTCTTAAAATATTCCAACATGTCTCCAATTTCACTTTTTATAGATGTGTTGGAAGAGGATGAGCTTTCCATTGTTTGACTAACCCTACCCTTTTCCCTAGCTTCCCTAGAATGATTCTTAAAAATAGTCTTGATGTCCTTATATGGTAGCTGGTAGATGTCTCCTCCTCATAGCAAGTTTAGGGTATCCAGGAGTTCTTACCTAATCCCCTTGAGTAGGACTAGCTTAAGCGACTCAGGATAAAGTGTGAACCTGGCCCTTTTATAGCTGAGTTGGAATCTTTCCTCATAATCCTCTAAGGACTCATCATGCCCCAAGGTCATTCTAAAAAATTTTTCTTTGGTGTTTTTGTTCTTGTAGTAGTCCCTATACTTGTTGTTGAAATCTTGTTGCATCTGAGCCTAGGTGGTGATACTATCCTTAGGTAAACCAATGAACCAATATAGGCGTGCTTGAGAGTGGATGGGAATAATTTCAACTTCTTATCATTAGTGGTGTAATCCTAACTTCTGCATATGACAACATATTCAAACAAGAAAGTATCTGGATCTTTTGAGGTATGGACATGGAAGGGAGGAAGAGAAGAGGGGCTTATGTTTTACATCTTGGCATCCCCATTGGTTTCTCTAATGGGAAAATCACCCTCAATCCTTTCTTTATCTCCCCTTTCATTTCTATTTTCAACCATTATGTTAGTTGCAATGGGTTCTTCTTCTTCCCCTATATGCTCTTCAAAAATATTTGGTTGCTCACATAACAAATCCTCTAATTGATAGCCACCAAAGAAGAGGGCAGGTTGGCTGCTTGAAGTCATGGAGGTATTTGGTAGAAATTTTCCTAACTTATCTATATTCCTATGAGCCATGAAAGAAGTGTTTTGTTTTGTTTTTTTTCAATGTTTAAGACTAATTAGAGAATAGGAAAGACAAACTGAATTGAAACTAACTGTTGAATGAAATCGCTTATAGAGTGGAAAGAAAAGAAAACCAACTTACAGCTATCTTGCAAAAATGAGACTAATAACATAATGAAAGAGATAAGAAATGGAAGAAAGAAAGCAGAAATTGCATCAAGTCATACACCTCCCTCAAAATAATGCCAACAAGTGATGAGCACCAGTGTTGTAGAAAGAATGTCGCAACTCCTAGGGCCACCAACTTTACTTCGTCAACCTAGGGTTTGTACAAACTTGGAGGTGACAGTGTTGCATACACAAATAGATGCAATCAATCCACTCTATTTCATTACTGAGCTGGGTGATAGATCACTAGAGCTTCTCAAACCAGCCTTCTATTGACTTAGAAGAAGTTTGATTATCAATTGAGAAAGGGAAATTTTACCCTAATTGAGAGGATTGAAATGATACCCACTACAGTAAATAAAGATTGAAATAGATGCTTAAAACACACAACTCATCTAGCTATTTGTTAAGATACCTTGCTTCAGAAGAATTATAATTTAACACATGTGAAATCCTAACTAACCTAAGGATGTGATATGATCTAATCAAACACTTAACTATTGTGTACATGAATAAGCATAACAACCTTTTTCTTTTTGTCTTTCTTTTTGTGAAAACATGAATGCTAATATTTGTTGATTGTATGGCAGGTGGGTTAGGTGTGAAGAGAGATGGTTGTGATGGGCCAGATGGCTTGGGAGGCAAGCAGGGGTCTGCTCCTATATTTCGTGATGAATTTCTCACAAATTGGGCTCAAAACAAGCTGCTATAGGCTATCTTATAGGATATCTACAGGATGTCCTAATCCACCTATAGGATCCCCTATTTTCCTATAGGAACACGTCGAAAGAACAAGCAATGATTTGGACAGTGCTATGGAGCTTAGGGAAGGTGAGTGATGGAATTAATAAGGCAAGAAAGTGGTTAGGACTCACTCGAAACTCAAAATGAAGTTGTATGATGGTTGGATTTGCTCAACAAGCATGGCAAGTTGTCCTTGTGAAATGATATCTTGGATTGTGAACTTAATGGCCTTTGGCAATCATGGGTTGGTAAGGTTTGGCTGAGGCTATTGATATGAGGCCTTCCTGTATTATTGAAACTCCTGCAGTATACACATCATTGTTGGCATTTATCCATAAATCATGTCAAAACAAGAAAGGTTTCCAACAACATAGGAAAGCACGATTTCATCATTTATTTGCCTAGTTCATTCATGAAAATGCTTGAAGCCTATTATGAAAGCACTGTGAACTCTAATCCAAAGCTTAAAATATCAGAAATGACAACTGCAACCTATCTCTTAAAACTGAAAGATGTTGACCTAATTAGGAGAAAAACCCTAAATTTCATAAGAAACCATAATTCCATCTTTTTGGGTTGAATGAGATCATTTCATAAAACCATGGTCCCTGAAGGGAGGAATGAGGCAAGATCCACCTGTTATCAACCTTTTTTATATTTCGTTATCTCTCGAAAGCTACTGTTAAAACTATGCACAAACAGAAGCAAACTAATCAAATTCACCAATACTTACAATGTAACAATGCCAAAATCAATTCAATAAGTTATCTATGAAACAACCTAAGCATAAAAGTACAGTAAGAGGAACATCTTCTACTAGGGTTGGGCCCTAACCCAAGAGTTTCATCCCTCTGAGTGAGCTGAGTGTTGGATCAAGGGAATGCTCATTTTCGTTAACATATCAAAAAATACATAACAGTGTTTTGTCACAATCCTTCAAACTGAAAATTATTAGTTATCTTCCATAAAAAATTTGAATCCTAATGGGGCTCTAGGACCCCTTATTTATAAAACTGAAGTTACCAACAACTTCCTTAAATCTAGGGATGCTTGGCTCCCAATCTGAAGATAAAATGGTTCTTAACTAGCACTGGCTTGGTTGCCAATGATCTTCATTGCTCGGTTGCCTGCAACTCCGAGCTGGTGTGATTTAATTGAGGGATCTTTGAATGAGTGAGGATTTAATGAGGAAGAGCCATCTCCTATAATCTCTCCTTCTTGTCTCATTTGAGTCCCTGCACCTTAATTAGCCATAATTTGCCATAATGTTCTCCCAGAAGCCCACAATCAATGCACATTAGGCCACTACACATAACATCTTACTTTTACCCATCTCACTAAGAAAAATATAATTAAAACGTGTAAGGAATTATGAGAAGAGTTTATTTTAGTAAGCTTAGAGGTGTATTAGGATCCATATATTTTACCTAATGATGAGCCTCATCACCACTCGATCATATATTGGACTAAACTAAAAAACAAATTCATCCATTCACCCCCGTGCCATATTCCAAGAATGAATGTGGGTATCACAACAAAACCAATCCAGGTGTTTGCATGCTTTACCACAATCCCCACCTACGTTGTTAGGAATTTGTCTGCTTCCTAGTCTCTAGGCTTTACCATATATCCCACCATACAATACTCGAGGATTCCTAGGCCTAATCGGTACTCCACCCTCCACATTTTACCATATATCTTGTCATTCACCGGTTAAGGATTCCTATGCCATAGTGAGGGCACACACTTCTAGGATTTTCTGCATATTCGATCATTCACTAGTTAAGGATTCATAGGCCCACCGAGGTACAAATATTATGGATTTATTATAATCTTGCCTTCTCCGGTCTAGGGATTCCTAGGCCTTGTGTTATTCTTCGAGACCACCTCACTCAGTTTTGAAACAATCTAAAAATCCAGCTTAATCAAATAAAAGAGAAACCATCACACTTTGGTTATCTAAAAATGGTAAGGTGATGCTGAACATCACTGTCACACATAGCAAAACCCATGCCAATTATAGCAAGAGAATGAAATACACACATGCATGTACCATGCATGCAAAATATAGCAAGGAAATCACACATGAAAATCGATACCTGCAAGTAATCACACTATAGCTTCTTGATCATGCTCTTCCTTGCTTTATACTTACTTCCCTTTACCTTGTTTTTCCTTCCTTTGTTTTGCTTGATCCAATGCTAGAGTGCTCCAAGAATTCTGTGTCCAAGAGTGAGAGAGAGAATAGACAGAGAGCTCCAAACGAAACTAACAAAAAAGATATAAATTGATCCTCAAAAGCCTTTTTATTAATGAAGCCTTTTATTTCTTCAAATTTCCATTATTTTCCTTCATTTTCCTCCTCACATGCAACCTGTGATCTTTCGCCTTCCCTTTCTCCTAATTTCCATTATTTTCATAAAATAAATTGCTAAAAATTTCATTTTGCCTTACCAAAGCCTTTGCCATTTCGTTTACCAATATCCTTAGCCATAATAAACCAAATGAACACCCACACTAGTAGGTTTTCCCGAACATTCAACTTGGAATATGTTTCCCATGACCTTGGTCAATATTTTTCCTTTATTAACTTTATTACATGGAATTTCATCCAGGGTTATTACATAAAGTTGTGAAATTTTCATATAGATGACTTCATAAATAAATTTCTAAGGCTTCTAAGGTACATGTCCTACCTTTAGCGATAATGGGGAAAGGTGGAGTAGTACTTGAGATTATTACCTTCACCATATTGGAATCAAATTGAATTCGAGAACCCCAAAAGAATGGACAATGATATAAGGGATGAAAAATTCTACCATCAACAATTTAGTCAAAAGACAAAATAATACAAGTTGTGATCTGCTAAGAAAAAGGAGAGTTAAAATTTCAGAGGGAAAGGTTCCAATCCCCACCATTTTGCACCAGGGCCAAAATTTTTCGAGGAAATAATTATAATATAAATTCCACTACCCCATTTAAATTGTTCAAAAGTCCACACAATCAAAAGGATTCATAAACAAGAAAGGAAATTTTACTAGAGATACCCTAAAATCTTGGGAGTGTGGAGAACCCCATCTGGCCCAAAATTATCCACACAGAAAAGGAAATTACATATTAACCATACACCATATCTAACAAGAATCCATGGTCAATTATGTGGCCAAAGAAATTCCGAAGATTAGTGCAGCCTTGGATGACCATCAAGTAGAAAATCAAGCCTTAACGATCGAATTAGGTGGTAAGATAAATATTAAGCCCATTGTATTCCTTATAGACCCAAGTTCTAGTTAGATTTAAGTGTCTCATAAGGTAGTAGAAAGTTTTCAAATAAGTGAAAGAAAGAATAGAAAGGAAATGCTACTGTAATTGGCCACTAAGACAAAAAGTAAGGTCACAAAATTAATCTCATATTGTACCTTAGAAATGGATGGATTATAATTTGCAATAAATTTGACTGTCCTACCATTTGGATCAAATGATGTGTTTATCATAATGGAAAGGTTGGAGAAACATGAGATGATTATAAACAATTTAGATAAAACCTTTGACTATGTGGATGACAACGGAATGCATGAATAGTTAAACAAATAAGTAGAACCATAATTTTAAGACGATTTTTTGTTGTACAAATGAAAAAGTGTGCTAGGAAGGGTTTTCATATTTATATTGTTCAGTTGGTTGAAACAAAAATAGAAAATGGAAAACCCACCATCGAATACTTTGTCGTCCTTAATGAGTTTAGAAATGTGCTTCTGAGAGAAATTATGGGACTACCATGTAAACAATTGATCAACTTCACCATAGATCTGATAATAGGGTTTCCAGCTATATCGAAGGCCCCATGTAGAATGAATATACCAAGATTTTCTAAATTGAAATTATAGCTATAAGAATTGTTGAAGAAAAATTTCAAAAAACCCATGTCATTGTGGGGAGCGCCAATATTATTTGTAAGGAAAAAGGACAAAACACTAAGGTTCTGCATAGGCTATAGGAACTTAAATAAGATGACTATCAAAAATAGATACCCACTACCAAGGATTGGCAATTTATTTGACCAGGTCTAGGGTGTAAGGTGCTTTTCTAAAATAGAGGTGAGATTGGGCTACCACCAACTTAGGATTAAATAATAACATGTTAGTAAAACTACATTTAGAACTTGTTATGGACATTACAAGTTCATATTCATCCCATTCGGGTTAACAAAAAAAAATCCACCTTCATGTTATTAATGAATATAAGTTTTAGCAAGTATTTTGATAACTTTGTCCTATTTTTCATAGACAACATTTGATATACTCAAAGAATCAAAATTAACATGCGAAGCACTTAAGGTTAGTGTTGTAGATGTTGAGGGGGCATTAATTATTTGCAAAAGTAAGAAAGTACT
This sequence comes from Pinus taeda, assembly GCA_000404065.3. NCBI lineage: Eukaryota > Viridiplantae > Streptophyta > Pinopsida > Pinales > Pinaceae > Pinus > Pinus taeda. Next base: position 85,517 of record APFE031192353.1, on the reverse strand, counting down.
GACTTTATCAATAGAAAATGCAGTGTTTAGGGCATGCTATTTTAGAGGAGGATATCGCAGTAGACAATAAGAAGGTGAAATCCATCGTAGAATATGTAGTTCCTAAGGACCTATTGGAAATTAGTTCCTTCATGGGGATAACCGACTACTACAAATGATTTATAAGAGGATTCTTGAAAATCACATCTCTTATGACTTCATTACATTAAAGGTTCATAAGTTTAGCTGGAACCCTAAATGTTAGGGAAGTTTTGACAAACTTAGGTAGTTTCTTAGCATTAACCCCATCCTAAAAAATATATATCTATACCAAGATTTCACCATGTGCACGGATGCCTCTAAGATGGATTAGAGGGTGTTTTGTCACAGGAAGGACACATGATTTGTTATGTGTCCCATAAAATGAAGAAACACAAAACAAATTATGACACCCACGATATAGAGTTGGAAGCAATTATACAGACCCTTAAAATGCATCGATCTTACCTTATTGGGAGCCAATTTGTGCTGATGACTAATAATGTCAAACTAAAATACTTGTTCAACCAATCGAAATGGAATTATAGATAGGCTAGATGGTTGGCCTTTATTAGAGAGCATGGTTTTGAAATCAAACACATGAGATGAAAGGAAAATAAGTCTACTACATTCCATATCTGCAAGTGACTATGAAACAAATCTAATAGCAAAAAATAAAACATATTACCAAAATGATGAAACAATCTAGAAAATTAAGGAAGAATGTGTAAAGAATAAAGAAAAAATGCTAGATAAAGGTTGGGACTGAAATCGGGAAGGGATGATCAAATAAAAAACATAATTTTGTACCAGATCTAGTAGATTTAAAGAATGTTTTGTTGGATGACTTTCATAAAAGTCTATATTTTTTTTGACTTAGTCATCAGAGAACCCACATCTACATATGATAAATTGGAACTATCCCTCCCTGAAAACTTTTTGATAGTGTTTTATTCTAGAACATCAATTATTTTAGCATTTAGTATAAGTGTAGTGTTCATTTAATGTTTTTCATATTAAGCTAATAACAAGGGACGAAAGAGACCCACCCATTTTCCACTAGTTTCATGACATTACCATGATATTTTGGATTGGCCTTACCTCAATCATGCAACTTATTCACTAGTACAACCCATCTATATTCATCGCCACCTATCTCCACAACATATTCAATCTAGCCCAGCCACAGAGGCTACATCCATAGGCCATTTGGTAGATTTTTAGCATGTTGTGGAGCCTAGTGATTTCGATACAACATAATCTCTATCATACTAGGATAAATTCATTGTGAGATCACTAAATATTGATTTTTTTCTTCATAAAGAAATTAATTTTATCTTGTATTTCATTAGAATTGTATGCTCCAACTCTAATTAATATCACAGGGTGTTATTGCTAAGAGGTTGGAGATGCAGAGGAGGAAGACACCCTCCCAACTGATTATCACATTTTCAGTTAGTTTTATGGCGTTTAATTATAAATTATTATTTTTAGTATGTGTAATTTATTGTGGGAAAAATATATAATGATAATGTTAATCCTTTGTCTAGTCCCCAAAGAGATGAATCTCACCACAAAAGAAGACAAGTATGGCTCCTTCTTTTAATAGGATGAGTAAGTTTGACTTAGAGGATCCAAATCATGTCAGTGAGGGTGGAATTGGTCAATAAGTGACCATTGAGAACCATTTTGTATATATGACATATGTCAGGTATTCATGTTTGGGCATGGGATGTCATTTGTATATTAGGTCACAATATCCCATACTTCCATGTTTAGGCATGAGGTTTCATTTTGGATATTGTCAACATTGTGCATTTTTTTTAAAATATGCTTTTGAGCAAATTTTGAGCGTGTGTTTATGTCTGTGTCTGTATTTCATGGTACATGCTCTATGAATTAAAGTGTTTCTTTATTTGACGTTGAAGTGTTATATTGCTTCCTTTAAATAACATCTGTGAAGTGGATGTTATGACATGTTGTGTTGTTGGAGATGTTTAAATTGGGTTTTTAAATACATGTTATCCAAGAATACTCCTAGTTATACATGAGGTTGATGATCCAAAATAAATTGCAACAAGTTTTTTTCATTAGAGAGAACTTCTCCAACTGTGTACCAAATCTAAAAATCACTTTATTACAATAATTTTAGTAATAGAAATATGTTTTTTATCTTCAATTTCTATATAATTACTTAATAATGTTGATGTTATGTTATATTGAATAGTAATGAACGATAAATATTTTAAATTACTTGAACATAAAGGCAATGAAGGAAGAAAAATCAATTTTTAATTTACACAATTATGGATATTAAGGTACTATATATATCTATATATCTATATATATATATATATAATATATATATATATATATATATATATATATATATATATATATATTAAAGATGAAATACTTGTGAAAAATATGTTACAAAATTGCTACAATATCTAGCTGTCCAAATTGGAGCAAGACAAAAACATGAAAACCCTAAGAACCACTGAAGATGCATAAAAAATTAGCATCAACACCAAGAACTCCTCCCTTTGCGACAAAAATAATTTCTAAAACATTCTCTTCACATTAGCATTGTTTTATTCCTTAGGTTTTGTGAACCCTAGCCATGTTGCAACACAAAAATGCATGGAGATACAACTCTAATTATAGTCTCCACATATACTTTTCGATCTGAGGGTTTATGTACTGAAATCTTTGGCCTTCATCTCTTACACCAACACAAATAACAACACCTCCATGGGAAATCATGAAATATATATTAATCAACTTATCCTCCAAGAAAGGAATCACACCATTCTCAGGACTCATAAATTTCATTTTACCATGTTCTTTCCCTAGCATTGCATCCCATAAGAGCAAGGATTTAAAATAAATCAAAGTCTTATATCTAATGTGTATGCACTCTACTAGGTTACAAAATATAGAAATAAAACAAGATCCACCATAGTCATCATCATAAAGTACAACATCTCCATATTCTTCACTAGGGTATAGATTCATAGTATACACCTTCCTATTACACAAGAAAACCAAATTTACACAAAAAAATCTCTCCATGAAACTTACAATTCATTTCTCTCTCACCCTTTCTATTCTAGAGGTTATTTTGTCTGCCCTAGTGCCATACTACTACACTTTCCTCACAAGCCTAGCATTTCCTCTATATAAGGCTTCTCTAATACTTCTCTAAGACAAAATACACAACAACACTATCCTCTCATATATACAATAGGTAATTGATTCCAACATAATAATGAAATAATTCCATACAAGTGAAGCATCCTCAAAGCATGATCTTGCTCGGGATCAACACCTGTCTTTGAAAATGGTTTTCTCTCTAACAAGTTAGTATTCCAAGTCTTCCTCTTCCATGGTTTACTATCGAAGTGTTGTCATGCAATATTACTCTACTTTAACTTTATGCAATATGTTCTTAACAATATTTAATTTGATTACTAGGTTTAGAACCACACTTTAGCACATTAAGAAGCCTCCGTTCTATTGGGAAAATAAATTATTTTACAAAATTCTTATACCATTCACATTAGAAAAATATATTGTCATAAAATAGCTATATTTAGAAATAGATACTGAAGTAAATGTACTAGAAATCCTTAGGGTTTGAGATGGGGACTATGGAAGTTCTCATCACTCCGCTCTAACAGTGGATTCCTTACTATTATTTCTGAAATATGATCATTAATTTATGATCATAAATAACATAATAAAAATAATTTTATGCATTCGAAATAAAGATCTTAGGTAGGTTCCTTAGGAAGCCTCTCCTATTAGTCTCTAGTCCCTAACACTATTTTTCTATGGGTATTAAAAAAATTGTGAAATGTATATAATGATACTCTATAGGGTGTTCTAAAAAATCCATAATCAGTATGAAATTTTGATTTTCCTTTACTTAACAAAACCCTTTCTTAGAAGATAGTTAATTAACTGTTTTCTAGCCTATGTAAAACTAGGAGCTAAGGTGTCTATAACTATAATAAAATGTTAGGATTCCAATGGAATTGACAATATTCCCATCCAAGTTATTATTTTTATTTTATAAGAAATTTCATCTTGCTCTCTAGAACTATTCAAGGACATATTGAAAATTTTGTTTATAGATATAAAACCCAAGTTGAGCTACAAAAATGAGATACATAAGCTTTAGAACTTATGTTTGGTAAAGGCCCATGAAAGAACACTACCATGATCACTTGAGTAAGTGTTTTTCAAAACCCAACCTTGCATTGTTCTTTAATCGAAAAAACCTTAGCTCTAAATATCCTGACATAAATCCATTTCTGACATATGTTGTTGTGTGTGGGCAATGTGACGGGACCCTTCCTTGCTATAAAATGGTACTAATAGTCAAATGAGTTGACAAATGATTTTAATCACATGGCAAGCTCCAATTTCCTTCCAAGGGAAATTTTAGGACATATTGTCAATTTGGTTTTGGGGGGTATAAAGACCAAACCATGCAACAAAAATGAGTTTTACGGGATTATATATTTGTTTTTGGCTATGGCCCATGCAAGCACACTATCCACAATTGTATGAGCATGCATTTTGGAAAATGATACCCTTGTGAAAGTTTTGTTTACCTTCACTAAACAACGTCATAGATCTAGAGATCCTCAAATAAATCAATTTTTAATCTATGGACTGATGGCATAGGAAGGGTTGTCCCTAGGTATAACCCAAAATAAGGAGAATAATGTAACCAACAATTTTTCCATTAAACTTTTGATTTGAATTGGATGGAAAGCAACAACATGCTTCTAAGAGCCATTTAGGGACATATTGTCTATTTTGTCTAGGAGGTATAGAAACCAAATGAAGGAGAAAAGACAAGTTTTGTAAGTTGAAGCACTTCGATTTGGCTAACGCGAATGTAAGGGTTGTACACCTAATCCGCTAACAATCACGAGAGTTTAAAAGAACTCTTGGTATATGAAGACCAAGGGTCTCAAGGAAATGTATAAATGTGTAAATATTTGTGAATAAATGTATGTCACACTTATCTTCATATGTTGTCTGTTATTTATATGTGTGTTTAACATGGTATCATAGCTATGGGTTATTAAGTGTGAAGCCAAATCCATAGAGGATTCTAGATCAGATCTTTCTAGATCTCTAAGATTTTAGATCTTTCTACACCGCCATTAGTTTCTAGAATCACATGCAGGATTCTAGATCCTCCTACACTGCTAGTGGTTTCTAAGTCATTACATATCTCCATCTGAATCACATACAGGATTCTAGATCCTTCTTCTGTCTCTATAAATTTGTAATTTCTCTAGCCAAGGAAAGCAAGCCAAGGCCCAAGCCTGTTATGTAATGCAAAGTGATTTCTGTTCTCCAGTGATTGTTTTATCTATTATGTTGTTTCTAATTGAGTAATCTTGTTGTTTCTCCATTTGTCTGTCTCTATGAATTATTCTTTGCTTTTGTCATCTAAATCTCCGAGTATAAATCTTCTGTGTGTTATCTATACTCTTGTCTAACTACTGCTATCAGAGCATGGTTTGAATATCCATGGTGCAAGCCACTTAGTGCCATCGCCTTGCTCTGGAAGCATGCGTTAAAACATTGGTTGTTACCCCTGGAGCTATTGAAGGATATGTCTAGGAAATAGTTGAGGAATGCTGGAACTAAAAGACAGTTACTGCAAGAAAAACAAGGTCGTGGACCTATGTTGAAACGTGTTGCTGGAGTTTGAAAAGAGGAGATCCGTGGAGTTTGGAGTTGAAACGTGGTGTTTGTAAGTTTTTTTTTACATCAATCTTGCATGTATACGTCAAGTTTTTTTCTCAAACCAACATATGTATGTGTGAAATGTGAAAAGGTTAAAACATTATATATGTTTTTATATTTATTATGAAACATATATAATTAATATGTTGGAATTTTGAAAAGTATATTTTAAAAAAGAGGCAGGAATTTTGAAAAAGGGTATTTTAAAAAGGAGGAAGGTCATTATTACTAAATTTAAAGAGTAATAATTAAAGTTTTATTTTTAAGTGGAGTTTTTGTGTTTTGGGGCATGAATTTGATTGAAAATGGAGACAACACTTACAGATATGGAGAAGTTGAGCGAGGCTAATTTTGCCCTATGGAAATCAAAGATGGAGGATATACTAATTTTAAAGGATCAATATTTGCTGATTGAGGGCACAACAAAGAAACCCTCATCGATGACAAATGAAGAGTGGAATAATTTAGATAGAAAGGTGATTGCAACAATCTGCCAATATTTAGAAAAGAATGTTTATTTCAATGTGTCCGAAGAAAAGATGACTGAAGGATTATGGAAGAAGCTCCATGATCTATATGAGAAGAACACAACATCAAACAAAGTGTTCTTGATGAAGAAGCTTTATAATCTCAAAATGAAGGAGGGTGCTTTAGTTGCGGAGCACTTGAATGCATTTAATATTATTACTAATCAACTTGCCTCTATTAAAATCATTTTAGATGATGAAATTAGAGCTATTTTCCTAATTTGTTCTATGCCAGACAGTTGGGAAAATTTAATTGTCGCTATGAGCACTTCAACAACTATAGGGACTCTGAAGTTTGATGATGTCAGCGGTAGTTTAATGAATGAGGAGCTACGATGCAAGTCAATTGCTGAAAACCAGGGAGGAGAGGCTCTAGCAATAGCTGATCGTGGTAGGAGAATGGATCGAGGCCGGCAAGGGAAATCCAGATTGAGAGGCTGATAAAAATCAAGGAGAGGAAGGATAATCTTCTTTCATTGTGGCAAACCTGAGCACATGAAGAAAGAATGTCGATTCTGGAAGAAAGGACAAAAGAATTAGAGATCGTCTAGTACAAATCACAAGTCATTCAACACAAATGAAGGTGAGACTACTGTTGTAGCCACAGATGGTGATTTGTTGTTTACTGTTTCAGTAGAGGATGCATGTGTATATACATCTAGCAGTGGCTTTGATCGGATCCTTGACTCTGGGGCATCTCACCATGTAACCCCATGCAAAGATAGTTTTGTTTCATATAGTCCCGGTGATTATGGTAGAGTGCATTTGGGGAATAATCATTTCTGCAGTATTGTTGGAGTGGGAGATGACTAGATCAAGATGAAATATCGACAAAATATATTTTTGAAACAAGTGAGGCATTTACTAGAATTGCGCATGAGTTTAATCTCTATGGGATGACTGGATGATGAAGGCTATTCAACAAGCTTTGGAAAAGGAGGCTGTAAAATTAGAAAAGGTCCATTGGTCGTGGCCAAAGGACCCAAGATAGGAAAATTATACACATTGGAGAAACTGATAGGAAAGTCATATTTAGCTATTGTCACAAAAGAAGGAAATTCAGTAGATCTATGGCATAAGCGTTTGGGTCACATGAGCGAGAAGGGCATAAAAATCCTTGTTGATAAAAATTTATTGCCAGGTTTGAAATCCTACAATCTTGATCTTTGTGAGCATTGTATATATGGTAGACAAAGAAGGTTTTCATTCCTTAGAGGTGGCCATGACAGAAATAAAAATGTGTTAGAATTGGTACACTCAGATGTGTTTGGGCCTCTTAACATCAAATCATTAGGAGGAGCATCATATTTTGTAACATTTATAGATGATGCATCCAGGAAAGTTTGGGTATATCCTATGAAAAATAAAAGTGAAGGTGTTTTGAATATTTCAAAAATTCCATGTTGATGTTGAAAGAGAGACTAACAAATTGCTGAAGTGTTTAAGAACAAATAATGGTGGAGAATATTTCTCAAATGCATTTAAGCAATATTATAACAGGTTTGGCATAAAGCATGAGAAGACTGTGCCTGGTACTCCTCAACGAAATGGTGTCGCAGAAAGGATGAATCACACCACTATGGAAGAGGTGCAAAGTATGTTGTCCAATTCTAGTTTGGAGAATAATTTTTGGGTTGAAGTAGTTAGGACTGCTTGCTACCTCATAAATAGATCTCCAACTACAGCCTTGGATTGTGGTATCCCTGAAGAAGTTTGGACTGGTAAGAATTTGAATTATTCTCACTTGAAAATCTTTGGATGTGAAGCACTCGTACATATTACCAAAGAAAATAGAACTAAGCTAGATGATAAATCTATGAAATGCATTTTTTTGGGATATGTGGATGAAGATCTTGGTTATCGTCTATGGGATATAGTTCAACATAAAATTATTAAAAGCAGGGATGTTATATTTCATGAGTCAGAAATGTTCAAGAGGACTGTAGGTGAGTTGGAGGTCAAGAAGGTTATTGACAGGTTTGAAGAGCAGTAGGAAAACATACCACCAATACAAGAAAATGAACAGCAAATTCAAGAGCATGAAGAACAACAAGTGGAAAATAATGAACAAGAAGAAGAAGGAATCTTGCAGGAACCTTTACTGGAGATTCAACCTGATAATGCACCACCACAGTTGGTTCGCAGATCTTCTAGGACTCATAAGCCTTCACAAAGGTATCCTCCTTCAAACTATATTTTGTTGACTGTTGAAGGTGAACCTAATTGTTTTCAAGAAGTTTGTAAAGTCGAGCACAGTAAAAAATGGAAGAAAGCAATGGAAGAAGAAATGAACTCTTTGCAGGAAAATAAAACTTGGGAGTTGGTAAACCTCCCAAAAGGTAGAAAGGCTCTACAAAACAATTGGGTGTACAGGATTAAGCATGAAGGTGATGAAAAGAAGGAGAGGCATAAAGCAAGACTGGTGGTGAAATGTTTTTCCCAAAAAGAAGGTATTGACTTCACTGAAATTTTTTCACCTGTTGTTAAAATGTCATCCATTAGAGTCATTCTTGGTCTAGTTTCTACTTTAGACCTAGAATGTGAATAATTAGATGTAAAAACTGCTTTCCTTCATTGTGAATTGGAGGAAGAAATTTATATGGAGCAGCTAGAAGGCTTCATAGAAAAAGGCAAAGAAGGCCTTGTTTGTAGGTTCAAGAAGAGTCTCTATGGGTTGAAATAGGCACCTCAACAATGGTACAAGAAATTTGATTCATTCATGTTGGAACATGGTTTTCAAAGGTTGGAACCTGACCATTGTGTCTATATCAAGAGGTATGATCAAGGAAAGTATATCATATTATTGTTATATGTGCATGAAATCTTGATTGTTGGGCATGATAAGAATAATATAAATAGGTTGAAGAAAGATTTGGGTAGCAAATTTGCAATGAAGGATTTGGGACCAGCACAATAGATATTGGGCATGCGGATTATGCGTGACAAGAAAAACAAAAGGTTGTGGTTGTCACAAGAAAAATATATCAAGAAGGTGCTTGACAGGTTTAATATGAAGGATGCCAAGCCAGTTGGTCCACCCCTTGCAGTGCACTTCAAGCTGAGTACAGAATTATGTACTAGTAATGACAAAGAGAAAGAAGAGATAAGTAGAATTCCTTATGCTTTAGTAGTTGGCAACTTAATGTATGCCATGGTATGCACACGACCAGACATTGCATATTTAGTGGGAGTACTGAGCAGGTTCCTTACCAATCCAGGCAAACAACATTAGCAAGCAGTAAAATGGATTTTAAGGTATCTCAAGGGTAGTAGTCATTATTGTTTATGTTTTGGTCATGATAAGACTGTGTTTGAAGGATTTACAGATGTGGATATGGCTGGAGATATGGATACCAGAAAGTCCACTACAGGTAATTTGTATACTTTTGCAAGTGCAACAGTATCTTAAGTGTCAAGGCTACAAAGAATAGTAGCCCTCTCTACAATAGAAGTAGAGTACATAGCTGCAACAGAAGCTTGTAAAGAGATGTTCTGGATGCAGCGATTCCTAGGAGAGATAGGAATAAATCAGAACAAGTATTTGTTATATTGTGATAGTCAGAGTGCCATTCACATGGTGAAAAACCCAGCATTTCATTCAAAAACCAAGCACATTGACTTAAGGTATCATTCGATCCGGCATGTGTTGGAGGAAGAATAGTTATCCTTGGAAAAGATCCATACAAATAGAAACCCTGCTGATATGCCCACTAAGATTCTACCACAGAATAAACATGAGTTATGTAGAGGCATGGTAGGACTCGGTGTGACTTGATCACTCTTATTTGGCTTCAAGTGGGAGAATGTTAAGTGTGAAGCCAAATTCACAGAGGATTCTAGATCAAATCTTTCTAGATCTCCAGGATTCTAGATCTTTATACACCGCCATTAGTTTCTAGAATCACATGCAGGGTTCTAGATCCTCCTACAATGCCAATGGTTTCTAGGTCATTCTAGATCTCAATTTGAATCACATACAGGATTCTAGATCCTTCTTCTGCCTCTATAAATTTGTAATTTCTCTCGCCAAGGAAAGCAAACCAAGGCCCAAGCATGTTATGTAATGCAAAGTGATTTCTGTTCTCTAGTGATTGTTTTATCTATTCCGTTGTTTCTAATTGAGTAATCTTCTTGTTTCTCCATTTGCCCGTCTCTATGAATTATTCTTTGCTTTTTCCATCTAAGTCTCTAAGTATAAATCCATTGTGTGTTATGTATACTCTGGTCTAACATGGGTCTATTCCTACCCCGCTTATTTATTCTGAGTCACTGGTTTTGTGGCCTGCTGATATGGTGTGATCACTTGGTTATTTTAAGTGTTTTTTCATTCTGTTACCTCTAGAAAATTGAAGTAATTCTCCTTCCTAATCAGACCTACTCATGGCTCTGACTTTCCTGTCTTATCGGTTGTGTTTATTCCCATGCTCAGGCCTCCACATCTAATCATTTAAATTCCTAGTTGTTAAGGCATGACTTCCTATGAGTAGAATATCATGGAAGCTTTGGATTAGAGTGTGGTAAAGATACTCCTTAACAGAAGTTGAATGATTGAATTTATTTTTTGCATTGCAGTCTTTGATAATGTAGTTTCTATTGTGTATATAAGCAACGAATGTGCATTGGTCATTCTTATTAAATGTTGGATGGATTACAAAATAATTTGTGTTGTAATCAATTTAATAATATTGCGAGTTAGCATAGATAGAAGCATAGTTGTGTGTGTCCTTCCCTCAGTCTATATTATAACGTACCTATCTACCTATCGATTGACTATCCCTCCACCCAACAATTATTTCTCGAGTGTCAAAAATATTCCTTGTCGTTCCCTTCTCTTACAGAAACTCATCATGTGAAATTTCATTCATTACTGTCTATAATAGTTCCCTAATAGTGTTGGATGCCTTTCGAGGTATTTATTGGTAGAAATTGTGATGGAAGGCACGATAAACCTGAATTTGCTTAGAACCATTACTCGATAAATAATTTTGAGAAGAAAAAATGTTTCGTGCAAGTTGGAAAAACTCTATTAGGAGTGATAGACATTTGAAGTATCTATAATGGTGTTAATGGGGTTAGTGTGTCGAGGAAAGTAACAACAACACAAACCTGTAATTAATTTTGCAGCAGAGCACTACTAGGGGAGGTGTGCCAGATAAGAAAACTGGCCAAACTAGGCAGCATATGGGATGCTGTCATCTTGACGGTCATTTCTTGAGCATATATTTTATGCGTTGTTAGAGGCATAGATATTTTGAACATTGCAAAGATCGTGTGCTCTCTCTAACAGCCTATACCCGGTGCTCTCTCTGTCAACCTAGCCCACGCTTCTCTATATGTACATTCGGAGGAGTGTTAAAGCTCTTGATGTTGATGTCAAGGAAGTCACTTAGAATGGATATCACTCGTTTGGCCCAAATGTAATAGTGCATGGTTTTTCTATTTCAGGTCGTGAACAGGTACTTTGAGGTCATGAAAGTTTCTATTTCATTGCATCCCATATTCATATATTCTCGATGGTATTCATTTCGTGTTCTATGGTTTGACTATGCTCAACACTGATTGTGTCTCCGGTTTGAATGTCCCAACAAACTAAGAAAGTTACGTAAAGGACCAAAGGGCCTAAGCAAAATGAAAAAGAGTTTCATGGTTCTTTTCCAAGATGGTGTGGCCGACACTGTTGGTGAACGTGTAACATGTTGAATTTTCCAATCACAAGTAACCACTCCAGTGTTGAAATCATTTGAATGAAGAGTTTTTGTAAGTTATACATTACGTTGTTGATCTTTCTAGCATTTGTGATATATGAAATATAGGTTTTGGCAACCATCGTTGATGCAATTAGCTATATTCCTTTGCTTCCAAAAGTTATTGAGCGAATGAATTCGGCTACGAACAAAGAGGAACTAACTGTTTCCATTTATGAGTAGAGCTTCGAGGTTTGCATCGTGTTAATATTTATTGTGGAGTTTTGGTGATGTAAGTCCCTCATTGCACCTGCTGGAATCCCTCTATTTGAAATTTTTGTATTCCAGTCCTATGGGTTGGAATTTTTGAAAGGCGACGAATGGACAGTGGTGAAAATTCGAAGATGTTTCTTATATTAATTACATTGAACCAATAAGTTATATGGAACTCCGAACATAATCACATAACATGTTCGAGATTTTTAGATTCTTATTGTAAATAGTGGAGTAGAGGTGATTGGATTAAGGTGATTTCATGAGCAGATGTACAAACAGATGCAAAATTACAACCTGGACATCCTAATCCAATATCAGACCTTGGGAGGAGATTGCTAGCAATAATCAAATAACAGGTCTTGGATATGACAAGGATGTGTCCTTTCATATTCCAGACTATTCCAAGCCCATCAAAATTCAAAGTGTTGTATTTCTTCATGACAGTTCATCTGCACATGTTCCTGCTCTTCTTCCACAACAACCAGAACAGAATGTCAGATGTCAACATTGTGACAGATTTGGCCATATGAAAGATCATTGTCTTCACCTTCATTCGTGTGGGCATTGTGGTTAGCATAATAATCATTCAAAGAAATGCTTCAAAAGAAATCTTCCTACAAGAACAAAGATTCATCTTGGATGGATCACTTCTCGGCAATGGGCTTCAACAACCAAGAAGATATTTCAGTCATATGTTAAAATTTGTTCTAGAGTATTAAAAAGTCTTGCAGTTTAGTGTTCTTAATCTTCTCACCTTGTATCTAACAGGAGGCCAATTGATGGCCATATACAAGCTTCAAAGCCATATCAAGAAAGCCTGAACCACAACATAAGCCTACTGCCTGAGCCTACATCCAGAGACAACCATACCAAAATTCAGAGTTGTAGCTAGAGATAGAGAAGCCCCTAAGAATTCCACTGGTTGGTTGTCTTCCTTAAACCACCACAGGTTGAAGACCTCCCTTTTTCCAAGTTGAAGGTCTCCCTCTTCAAAGAATTAGGGAAACTTCCTCTAGCACAAGACTTCATGTTGTTTCTAGATTTGGAAGAGTTTCATGAACAACACTAAGCATTCTAGGTTGAGACACCAATGCTATCCCTTTTTAAAACAATAAGGAGCACTTCTTCTAACATAGCTTCTTGCCATTTTTGGAAGAGTTCGAGGAACTGCACTAAACATTCTAATGTTGGTGGTCATCCTTAAACCATCGTCGATTGAGACTTCGAGTTCTCCCACCTTATGCCATTTTTTACGGAGCACATTCAACCATTTGTTGCCACTTTTGTATTACAGCTCTCTTATTGCACTCGTATATACCCTTTTAAATTAAGTGGGGGAATGTTGGACACCTAATCCGGTAAGGGTTGTTGTGGAATGTAACAGTCACTAAAGTCTAAGAGACCACTTGGTATATGAAGACCAAGGGTCACAAGGAAATGTATAAATATGCAAATATTTGTGAATAAATGTATCTCATTCTTATCCTCATCTGTTGTCTTTTATTTATATGTGAGTTTAACAGTAGGCATACTACAATGATCACCCAAGCAAGTCTTTTTCAGAATCAAACTGCTTCTAAAAATTTTGAATTGATCTTTGTTGAACAAAACCTTATCTCTAAAGATCCTCAAATAAGTTATCGTTTTATCTATGGAGTCATAGGTGGGTTGTGTATCTAGTTGTAATTCGGTGTCGACAATTCAACAAAACTGACAATATTCGCATCCAAGTCCTCATTCAAATTCTATTGCTAGTTGCAACTTTCTCACAAGAAAAATTTAGGGACATACTCTCGCTTTTGTGGATAGAGGTCAAAAGCTATTTATGGAATTTAAGAGCCTAGTTTTGTGCAATTTCAGGATTTTGGAATTTTAGTAACGTTAGTAATGTGGAATGTGGAAAATCCAACAAAGTGAGTTCAAATTTGAATGCATCATTCTACAATGTAACTAAACAAAGCATGTTGAACTTTTGTCACAAATTGGAAATATTTATCGACGTTTATTGAAGTGGAATTTGAAAATTGTGGCAATGTAAAACTTGATGGAATGAAATTGTTATTTATAACATTGTGAGTAGTTTATTGACATAATTAAGTTATACCCCATATGCAATGTACATAAGTGATAAGGATAATTAACAATATTTATTAAAATTTAATTCAATATTTAGTATAATCTAGTATTGATTATAAAAGTAATGATTACCAATATTTGCTATAAATAGTTTTTATTTATACTTAAAAAAAATACTAATACCACAAAAGTAAATAGTTTACTTCTTT
>APFE031192353.1:41320-70790 GCA_000404065.3 Pinus taeda | reverse complement strand
CTTTAGTTCTTTCGTGGTAGTCTAAACACATCACATCTATATATTTCATATATTCCTTTTATGATAATTTGGCAAAAAATAACACATATTTTTGTAAACATTGCCAAAGCACGTACAATTTTTCCTTTTTTGAAGATCGGTATGTCCGGAAAAATCAACTTTTCGTTTCAACCGAAGATTTACCTTTCTGAAATTTTGTAATCAACTTTTAGTTTTAGGTAAAGTAGTGGGCATTTATGTAATGTCGTTTTCAAATTGGCAAATTGGATTTTACATCGTGTTCTATCCGTTCAAAAGGCATTTTACTAATTTTTTGACTTTGGATAAGAAGTTAAATTGTTTCTCGTCTAAAACTCGGGCATCAAAATCCGAGTGAAGCGACTCTAATCACATTGATTACATAATGTCGTCATTGTTCCGCTAGCGACTCTAATCACATTGATTACAAATTGTCGTCATTGTTCCGCTTCTGTGGATTATTTCAAAATGTGATAATTCCAGATAATTTATGACACTCCTTTCAACCAATCATAAAGATCGAAAATCCGGGAATCCAAACATACATTGTATTTTGTATATATGTTTGGTCATACTCATAGATATGAAATTGAATAGAATTGAGAACTATTCTCACAATTCTGAATCACTATTATGCTCCAATCGTCATCGCATATATATATGAATCGGTTTTAACAATGAATCGTTCTTTCGTGGTAGTCTAAAGGTCAGACATTCTCACACATCACATCTATATAGTTCATATATTTCTTTTATGTATTTGGTCAAAAATAACACATACTTTTGTAAACATTGCCAAAGCACGTACAATTTTTCCTTTTTTGAAGATCGGTATGTCTGGAATAATCAACTTTTCGTTTCAACCGAAGATTTTCCTTTCTGAAATTTTGTAATCAACTTTTAGTTTTAGGTAAAGTAGTGGGCATTTATGTAGTGTCCTTTTCAAATTGGATTTTACATCGTGTTCTATCCGTTCAAAAGGCATTTTACTAATTTTTTGACTTTATGGATAAGAAGTTAAATTGTTTCTCGTCTAAAACTCGGGCATCAAAATCCGACTGAAGCGACTCTAATCACATTGATTACATAATGTCGTCATTGTTCCGCTTCTGTGGATTATTTCAAAATGTGATAATTCCAGATAATTCATGACAGTCATTTCAACTAATCATAAAGATCGAAAATCCGGGAATCCAAACATACATTGTATTTTGTATATATGTTTGGTCATACTCATAGATATGAATAGAATTGGGAACTATTCTCACAATTCTGAATCACTATTATGCTCCAATCGTCATCGCATATATATATGAATCGGTTTTAACAATGTAAAAAAACCAAAAAAATGAATTCCAATTGTAAAATGGAGGTTGGGGGAATATATACATCTGTAGCTTGTAAAATGGAGTGTAAAGAACGTTAGCTTAAGATATTTGTTCTTTGTAAAAGAGAACATGATGAAGAGCGTAGACAATGATTCGTCCAGTAAATTATATGCTTTGGCTTTGAATTTTTGTTTTGGTTCTTTAGACTAACATCGTAAATGTCTATGTTATTACTGTTACATAGGTATAAAGTTGTATTTCACAATTCTCCCTAGATTTATTGGTGTTTCATTAGGATGGTGGTCAAAGTGTTTGATTTCAATGAGAATAGAGATGTATTGGGGTTTCATGACGAAGCTGCTGAAAGTGTTTGATTTCGTTCAGAATATAGATGGTAAGGAAAACTTAAAAGAAAGTTTAAAATGGTAATCAAAGTCGAAATTGAGAAATTTAATGGTTATGAAGAATCTATTATTTATAAGGGACCAGTCAATATATGTGATGAAGTTTATATGCAAATGTATAAGAGGATAGGATTTCTAATTTATTTTTTCTTTTCATATTCTTTAACTCAATTTTTAAAAATTTTCAATTAGCAAAAGAGATAGGGGAGAAGCTAAATGCATTATATGCTTTATGCTTCAAAGTTATTGGTCAATAATATCTTTCTTAGAAGATAGTTGTTTTCCTAGAAAGGAAAGCATTAAAGTTAGTTGAGTATTTCTGAATAAGTCTCATATATTGATAAAACAATTAGATTATATCTAAAATTAAGATATTTTAAATAGGTATTGTATAAGTTTGAGTATTAGTATGTTAAACTTATGGGTTCAATTCATGGGTACTTAGATTGTTGAGTATTTAAATGAGTTTAATATGTTAATAAAACAATTAGATTTTATGGAAAATTAATAAATTTTGAATGACTAATGTATAGGTTTGATCATTAGTATGTTAGATTCATGGGAGAACTTGGTTATATTTGTAAGTGGATATTATATGGATGAATATTGAATAAGGCATCAAGCTGATTATCAAAATGATACCTTTTAGACTAAAATACATCATTTAGGTGGGGGCCAATCCAAATAAAAGAAAAATAATAGATATCTAGGTAGATTCAATTTTATGTATAAATTAGCTAATCACAAATATAAATCTTAATTTTTGTCGTGGAAATGCAACAAAAAAAATACATAGATAAGATTTATGCTTTGTATTAACAAAATAAAAAATAAAATATTATTTTAAAGTTTATCTATTAGCAAGGAGAGCTAATAAAATGGAAGTTTATTATCGCAACTCGTCAAGGATATAATGAAGGTAATGAAGCATGTATTATAGACTCTTTACAAAATATCATAGGACTCATCATAGGTAGTCGATTGATTCCTATGAAGACTTGTAAGAGGGAGGATCTTCATAGGAGATGGTAAACCCTATTGCAATAATATATGCGTCTATCCAATAACATATGTGTAAAAGTGAGAATGAAGTAGCTAGACATGTATTTGGGCTAAAGATTATCCTCTGATTGCCCCTTTTTGTTTATTCACTTCTGTAAAGATTTATGTAATATTTATAAAGAATATGTACAAGTTTGGGACAAATGAATTCATATTGGTGATTCAAATTAGTACAAGTATTTTCTATTGATGATACATTACTACTCATCTAGAGGTTTAGAGTAATATTACAACAATAGCTAAAATTCAAGATAGTAAGTGATAATGTAAATTAGTTTATGTAATGATGCTCTCTTATAGGAGGATACGTCAAATGAATTAGAAAAATATATGACATCTACTCATAAGGCATGATCAAAAGTATGCATTTTAGTTTGATTCCTCTGAGTTTTTACAATCATGTAGTCATGGGCTAGTATATGAAAATGGCGACCCAAAATATTTGAATGGGGCCATCAAGAACTCATGTGTGAATTTACGCACATTCCTGTAGAATTGACATGTTTCCAACAACATGCCACCTAAGTTTCTAGCTTGACATGGCTATGAATGCACATATGCTTTGAACTTTCATGCACTCTAAAAGTGTTCATGTACTGCGGGAATGGACACATATTCCTAATAAGAAACTTTATTTATTTGCCAAAGAACCCATTTTCGAGCAAATTGGTACAGTGTGATGCGTTTTTGGAGTTAGAGAGAAATATTCTTACTTCCTAAACAACCTCAAATTCTAAATTAGCACCATGGGTAGCCTTTGGAGTCCAACTAAACATTCTAACAATTGTTTTATTTTATTTATTTTTAATTTCATTTAAAATTGTGAAAACAACCAAATTTGATAATATGGAACCTAATCAAAACTCGAACCCACCATCACCAAACAAAAAAATAGAACAACCAAACCCAAACCAAGAACCTGAAAATCCAAATCATGAAATTGATGCATCCTTATCTACATTGAGGTCATTCAGAAAAGATGTCCAGAACAATAGAGAATAATTATGAGTGTCTCTTCAAATTTCATGAAACTCAACTGCATCCTTCGCTTCTAATATGCAAAACTAGTTAATTGATATTTTTATTATAGGGCTTGAATGTATGAACACTATAGAAACTTTCTAAATAAATGCCAAATCAATGACCTAAACATTAATAAACAATTTTTTTATATTTTTTTAATGACACAAGAGACAACTGTCTAAAACTAGTATCAAAAGAATAAAATTGTATAGACTAGTGGAGCTACAAACCATTTGTAATTTTTTTTATGGATAAGTGGTACATGGTATTCCATGTACATTCCTATAATAATAGGGAGGAGCTCTTTTTGAGGCTCCATCCTAGGGTCCTCTACTAGATTTGTATTCCCTAATTTTAGATGCAATAAAAGGGCAATAATTTATCTTCTGAAAAGATATTTAAACGATGATAATTTACCATTTAAAACCTAATTCTTACAATTTAAATAGTGAACATTTCATTCCAATCACTTGCATGAGTAATTTATGCATAGAGGAATACCTATACCAATAGCCCAGTGGAGATGCCCTTAAGTTGTTGCTCCTGCTGGAATGCTCCTCTTGACTATTGATTAGATTTACCTCCCAGCCAAATAGGAAGCAATTCTTAGCCTAGGAAACCTACACTGGTTCCCTAGCCCTCCGAGCCCAAGTCCAACCAAATGTAGTGTGTCAAAGATGAGTAATCCTCCCCTCCCCTCTCTCAAATAATTCCTCTAAAACCACATCCAAACCAAAACCAAAAGCAATACCCACCACCCCCTTTCCTCCCCTCATCCTTCCCCTTTTATTCCCCCTTCTCTTCTCCACCTCAACCACCTCTCATTAATGTCATAACTTCTCCCTCATCCTTACATTTGACTTCTCTTCTCCAAAGTAAACATGAAAGAACATTTGGGAATGTGATATGAATATAAAATAGGGTAATTAATTGGAGAGGACTATGTCTTCTCCCAAGTAAATCTTTTGGGGATGAGAGATGAATATATAAATTGGTAATTAATCGAAGAGGACCATGTCTTCTCCCAAGTAAATGTGAGAAGAAATTTTGGGGATGAGAGATGAATATATAAATTGGTAATTAATTGGAGAGGACCATGTCTTATCCCAAGCAAATCTGAAAGGACATTTTGGGGATGAGAGATGAATATATAAATTGGTAATTAATTGGAGAGGACCATGTCTTCTACCAAGTAAATCTGAGAGGACATTTTGGGAACGAGGTATGAATATATATAATTTGGTAATTAATTGGAGAGGACTATGTCTTCTCAGAATTTTAAAATTTGGGGTGGTAAATTGGGAAGAGTAACAAAATTTATATCAGTACCAAATTTACAGTTTCACCAATGTAGGTATGTACCAATATTTCTTGATAATTATTAGTCCATATTTTAAGGAAATTTAAACACTTAGTAAAATTTGCAAGATAAGATTAAATAGGGCATTACACACACTCCTCCTTTAGAAAACTTCATCTCGAAGTTAGAGTGTAAAAGATACAAGAGTTTGAGGCAGTTTGGAAATAAGGCATAACAAATGGAGAGAGAGTTATAGTAGTATAATTTGATTAGTCAAACAATGACATTACTTCCCATCAAGAGTCTCCAACTGACCTATATCCTCTTATCCTTCCTTACCTACTTCCTTTCCCACCCTATCCATCCTCTACTGTTATATATGGTGCCATCAGCTATACCAATCTAACCACTGATAAAACCAATATCGTCAACTATATCGACCTAACTTCCCTAGCAGGAAACTGGTAATTGTCATTACATGTCTATGGGAGTGTATCCACCACTTCCCTCGCACGATTCCCAGTTTGGACGTTGGACGGTGGGAAATACCTCCACCCCTCGTCACAACTAGGGCGAACGCCCTAATATGGACCACACTACAGTGCTGGTTGGATACTTGTCATCAAATAATCTAGTCAGGTAGCCTTGTCACCTGTCATTCGTATTTTACCCATGTCATAAGAGTGCATATCCAGTAGATACAAAATGTAATAGAACAATGTACATTATACCTTTCCTCATGAGATGTCTCGACCTTCTCCCAATGGAAGAGTATATCTTGGCTATCATATAGTTCTTTCCAATCTGTGGATTAGCTCTTATTCATGCATTTATATAACAACTATATATATATATATATATATATATATTATATATATATATATATAAGTGATCTTAAACATCACATTATTAAGTCCAGTCCCCACGTGTTAATATTGTAGTTCATACTGGAAATAAATCATCATTTCACTAAGTCATCCATTAAATAAATAATATCTAGTTGAGCCATACATGAAACATCAATAATTTTGATAAGTCATGCACTAGATAATTCATCACCAAGTAAGTCATACATTAGGTCATACATCAAACATTTCCATCATCAATATCAAATCCATCTAATGATTTATGTAAGTAGTTTCACTTATCCAACTAAATGAATCAATATTACATACTGTTCATAAATAATTAACATGGAACTGCAAATAGAGCCTTAGCATAGGTAGCTATCTAAGTCAATATGGACCTCATAAATGGTCAAAAGTGAGGGGTAATTGCGACATATAGTCTTTACATCTTCCTGGGTAGTGGATATTGGGTTAGAATTGTCCCATTGCATCTTAACTTGGTCCACCAAGTGACGCCTGAGCTATCAAACCTTGTGGTATAATATTCATATAGGTTTGATCAGTATGGTTCCCATATTTGAGATCTATAATTCCCTCCAATCGAGTTTGTGGGATTCATGAGAATGATAATGTTATACGACAGATACATAGAAACATCATGAGTTTTATGCATGTGGGGTGGTAGTACAAGACAATAGGACACTGGCCTAATTTTCTCTTTGATTCTAAAAGGTCTTATAAATCAAGGTGGTAACTTCATACCTTTTTCAAACTGAATAGTGTTAGGGATAAGTAAAAAAATAAAAACTCAGTCCCTCACTTTAAAACTTTGATCGGTACTATGTGCATCAATATAACCCATTTTCCCATCATGTTTCCGTTAAACTTTGTTGAATCTATCTTATCTATTCCTCCATTTTTTAAACAATCCTATCATGATTATTACTGTGTCTTCCATCCTTTCGTCGACTTAATGGTATCCTGCATGGCCTTCCATCTAGAGCTTCATAAGGAGGCATCCTGATTGAATTGTGGTAATTGTTGTTATAGGATAATTTTACCAACGGTAAGTACCTTTCCCACTGAGTATAATTATCCATGATATTCATTATAGGAATATATTCTATAACCCGATTTACTCTTTCAGTCTTTCAATCTATTTAAAGATGATATGCAGTGCTAAGGTTTAACTAAGTCCCCAACACTAACTACAAACTTGTCCAAGATGTATATGTAAAGTGAGAGTCTCTATCAAAATGATCTTCGTCGGTAACCCATGTAGCTAGATAACTTCACCTATAAATACTCAAGAAAAAATGGGAGCAGTCTCTTAGACAAGGTAGTTAGCCACCTAGAGATACCAAATGCATGGCCAAAATAGAATATGTTAAGGTTGTTTGTCCAAGAAGAGAGCAACTCATCCTTCAAGAGTAATCCAAAAAAAAATATTAGCAAATAATGGTCATGACCACCTTTGCAATTGGAGTGAATTCAAAGAATATGCCAAGGTAATTAGAGTCTTGTAGACAAACAACATAGCTCCTCTAAATGGAAATAGTATAAAGATGTTAGGGAATTATCTCCCAGGATCAACCAAATTGGCCATAAATAGTAATCCCATATAAACATGTGCCACAATTGTCTATAAAGTTTTTATAACCTCCTCAAAGAAGTGGGACATCCTTAATCTATGTGCCAAAGTGGTTAAATGCACATGCATCAAAACCTCTCCTCCAAGGAATATGATAAATAGTTCACCCTAAGAGATTGTGTAATGAGGCTAGGACACTCTCCAATATACTAATAAAGGATCTTCCTAAACCAAGAGAAACTATACGATACAATGTGAAAATAACACACCAAGTGACCAAAACCATGGGTGTAAATATAGAAGACTGCCCAAGCAAGATTTGAATGCCTCCAAATGCATGAGAAGATGCCAAATAAGGGGAGTGATTTCCTCTAAAAAAAAAACTCACAACATGCCATATCATAGCCAAACTATAAATATCCATTGGAATTCTTCTAATAAACCACAACCACTTTTCCATGTCATCAAGACATCCACCAAAAGGGACATCAATTATGTAACAAAGGGTGGGCGTACTACTTCAAAGTTCACCAATCAAAATCATGAAACAATAATCCAAGCAAAACCCTATTAACACATGCAAACATGCCGAACAACGGATTCACTATGTCAAGGAGAAATAATTAACCAACAATATTTAAGGAAACTCTTAGTTGATGGATATCCCTCATCATAAATGTGCTAACGGTAAATCAAATGTTTGAGCAATGTTATGTAAGGCCCTCAATCACATTTCAAATACCATATGTGCTAGATGCAAGCCTCCAAAATGACTTGTAGAAAGAAGTCTAAATCTTAAACCACTAAGTCTAATGTCATGTAGAAAACTAGGGAATTATAGAAGTAATAAACTATGAACTCCATGAAGGAGAGGTGGTGTCAAAAGCCATCATTACAAGAGCTACCAGTTGATGTTTAACAATCTCCAAAATTAACTAACCCAAAATTTTCTTGGAAGAACGACATACTCCAATTCAAGGGAAGTGTATATTCACTCAACCCTTATAGATTCAAAATCCAAGTCTTTTAGGTAGTATAAAATGTCTTGAATGAAATAACTTTTCTTAAGGGCCTGTCAAATCCTGTTCTGATGGGGATTGGTTGAAGCCACTGTAAAATCCATTAAAGGCTTAAAGATATATATATATATTTTTTTAACCCGAAAAAAACATCTAATCTCTGCAGTCCTACAATGGATAATAGCTCCTTGATCATGACATTAAAATAAGCAACTAAATATGGATGGTCTCTGCAATCCAATGTCGAGGTGCTAAAATGGCTAGAGGATTTTATGGAAGGGTTGCAAAAGAGGGAAAATAACGTTATTGAGGAAATGCATAAATTGTTAGAGTAGACTAAAGTTGTTGAACAAGATCTATATAATACATTCAATTATTTTAAAGGGATCACAAATACTTAGTTCATTGAAAATTGTGTATGTGAAGGAGATGAGATGACTACCGAAAATTCAGGTTCCAGCATCCAACTTTCAGAAGTTTGTTTACCCACTCAAATATATGAAGAGGATATAGTTCCAAGATACAAAGAAGAATTATTGAGTGGCTTGAATGGCTGCAAGAAATACATTTAGAGAAGTTATAGAAATACTTCCGAAGTGATTCCTCACAAAGTTGGGTGGAGCAATGGATAACTTCCTCATATTATTTGCATAGAAGAATTTTTGTGGTATAACAATTGTGGGATAACAGAGGATATGGTTTTTGGTATGGATCCTCTGGAATTATATGCTGAGGCAGAGGGTGAAGGGATATGTTTGGCTTCAAAAATGGCTGGGACTAGAAGTCTTTTAGAGTCTGATTAGTCTAGAATAGAATAAGAAAAAGACGACCAGGTTGGAATGGATCCTGTAGTTTCAGCTGCTATCGATTTCAAAGCTATGCTTGAGGTTGCACTTCATAGTACATGCATACCTTACAATGATATTTTGTCCAATTCCAAGATCATTTCTAGTTATGACAACAACATCAGCATTGACGCTACTGCTTCACAGGTTGTTACCCTCGATAGTCTCGGGTATCGAAAATTCCCAATTCCTGGTCAATTCTTGGTAATAAGGAACCTTAGTTACTCCTATACATGCAAGAATAACTAGTAAACCAATGGAAGCAACTACACACCAGGTTGTTTCAAGTAGTTTTGATAGAAAACTTCATCCTGATATGGTTTCAGGAAGCCTCTTTGATAGTGAAGTTGTGCTATCTACCTCTATAATAAATGAATACCTTAGTCTGTACTCATAGCTTGTGGATTGTTCTCACAATGTCAAAGGTGTTAGTTTCAATGAAAAAGAAAAATAGAAATCTCAACACATCCTGAAGAAATAAACTATTTTGTGGAAGGTAAACAAGATCCATGTCAATCTGGCTCAAATTACATGAGAAGCAAAGTTAATGTAACAAAAACTTCTCAAGCCTTTTTGGATAATAAGGAAGTTTCAACTTATTCTAGATTCAATAAATATACTCCTATGTTGTCACTGCCTACTGCTCAAATTTCTAAACAGAAAATTGATTCCAAGAAAATGAACTCTCGGAGTATTGGAAGCAAGACAAAAGAAGCCATGGCTAGTCAGGAACCAAGTAAGGATCTGTTTGGTTCAAGCAATTTTATCAGGAAATTTAAAGGGGCATTATTCTCAGGTGGACTCTTTGATGATGAAGATGAATTAGTTTCCTCTAGTCCATTGGAATCTACCCATGTTTGGTCACAACCATCTGTTCCAGAGAGATTATATGGTTCTAATTCAGATGAAAATAAAAATGAACTAAGTGAATCCAACAGCATTAGCAGTACTCTGGATCAAACTACATCTAATTCATTAGATAAATTAATCACAACTGATACTCAACTCTCTACAAAAAGTAGATCTCAATTTTCAAGTACAGAACAACTTGAAAAGATGTTGGGTTTAAATAATGAGTTTTCCACTGGTGCACCTCAATTTCCAAAAGAAAATAATGGCAGGAAATATCTGAAGGAAAGGCTATCACTATTGTAGAAATGTCTCTTTAATAGTGGAGAAAATGATGAAGATGATGATCCTAGTGATCCTTTTATGGCACCATCTTCCATGGGGCAGAAACTAAGATTAAATGACAGAGCCCTTGACAGTGAAAGTAATATTCTGCAAGAGTCATCTAATGATGGAGTTGAGTTTAATATTCAAAATACAATTCTTACAGATTCTTCAGACCCACATAAGGTTGAGCAATTTCATAGTACAAGAGCATCTAGAAGAATTCAAGGCATGTCAATCATTGGTGATTATCATTCAAATATAAGTGGAGTAAAAAAAACAGGAGTTGAAGGAAGCAGATTTAATTCAGATGACAACAAAAGTTTGGAACACCTATGAATTTGACTATCAAAGATTAATTGGATCCAAAAAAAGGGTCCTTTTAGCTCACCTGTAATGCCATTTAGTAAAGAAGATCTGCTTAAACAATTTCTAATTGTAGTGCTTAGAAAAGGTCACCTGGATTATGATTCAGATTCCTGGTCAAGCTCTATTAGTGAGAAAACTATCAAAAGTTCTATTCTAGATGTAAAATCCAACATAATCAATAATAGTTCTCATGAAAAGTAGTTTTAGAAGCCAAAGGCATCTCAGATCTAGCACAAGACTCTACTTTTGTGCTACAGGAGGAAGGGTCTATACATTCAACTCAAGATGGATTACTTTTGGAACCTACTTATGGTGGCACATAATAATTTTCAAAGAAACAAGAATATTCTAGGAAAGATGACTCCTCCTCTCCTATTAGCCTAGTGGAATTTGAACCTCTTCCAGCTAATTAGCATGTGGATGTAAGAAGGTTTGTGATACGAACTGAAGAAGCCTTTGCTATTCTTGTGACAGATGTTTCTAATTGATTTTGTGGTTTTCTCATTTTAGTTTTAAATCATGTCCTAATATGATTTTAAAGAGAATTTAGGTGATGTTTATTTGCAATTCATGATGTTTCTTGAATTATGATTTAGGCTATTTGGCTTCCAATAACTCTTTTAGCTGGCATACACCTGATATGGAAATAATGTTTCAGCTATCCTTAATCCAAGACTAGATATGTTTTTCCATATGCCTATATTTTCTTGTCGAGTTGAGGATCTCTTCATCTACTAATAATTCTGCAATAGCGGAAATTGAATTGACTGATGAATCATGATTCTTTGTTTCATCTGCTGACAATTTTAGATGATTGTGAAAGGGAATTATCAACTTTAGGTAGAAGCTGAACTATCTCGCGACATTCTAAACCAAGCTCACATTCAAATTTCATCGTTGAACAACTAACCCTTGGGACCTTATTCAACCCCAGGATGCATTGATTTGACATCGAGGTGCCAAACAAATCCATAAATAAATGCTCTTGGAAGTCATTATGTTCAGATGCTAGAATATTAATACAAAGCCACTCGCCATTTAGTCTATCCAAGATTTTAGTCGAACATGTTTTGATATTGATGTTCAAGGAAGAAGACAATGCAGTAATAGAATAATGCATTCAACTAATGAACAAATAAATTAACTTACAGAATAGTAAGTTCTCTTGATGTGAATCATTGACAAATAATAACTCTTTGCAATAAAATAAGTGGGGAGACAATATGGTTAGGTCTCACCAACAATGGTTAAATCTCAACAAAATTGCCTCAATGTATTAGGAAAATCAAATCACTAACATACAGATCATTAGAGGAATGTAAATTGTAAGGGAATGTTACTTCAAATCAAACATCAGGACATGTACATAATGACTGTATACCAAAAGTTACTTGAATTTACCTGAATGACCCATCTCCCACAAATTTCAACCATAGGACCAACAACAAATAATCTGAATCATAGCAACTAACATTTACCTTATACTAGGAGTCCTAGAAATGCAGGTTGTAATGCTCTGATAATGAAACATATGAAACACCACTACTATTGATTGCTAGTTCACCATAACAGTCAGCAATATACCAAGATTACAGTTATGATGCCTTGATGGGTCATGCAAGGCACTAATGATAACATTTTAATTCAATGTAATACAATCTAATCATATGGCTAATCAAACCTCTAACGGAATCCAATAACAAAGTGTATGGGTTACTTCCTGACCACCATATTAAGATAAGTAGTATATGAGTAATGATGTGTACGTTGACTGATATGATCAATACTTACTAAAATTTAGGTCTAACAATGGAGCAAGTGGGAACCCCTGGGAATCCATAAGAATTGTAGCAATGCATGATGCATACTGAAGTATAAAAGTAGAACAGTTAAACAACCAAGCTTTGCATGGCTCTTGCCTACCTTCCATGTGGAGGTGAAGTAATGTATTTTTATCACCAATCCGCTCCTTTTGGGCGGTAGCAATATAGAGACAATTCTGGGTCATAGAAACATTATGAGTAAGTCATAAAGGGTGAATGTGGGTACCCAATAATGACAGAGTTGTCTTTGAGAAATCTCAAAATTAGTTGTAAAACCCCAAAAGCTTAAATCGTTAAGGACAACTAATTTGTACTATTCAAAATGGAAGAACACCAACAAAGCCTCCCCAAGGGATTGGCCCCTCAAGATTGGCTCTTTATAGTAAAAGGGTTGATAAAAAATTTATTAGGTTGAAGGAGATGAGCGTGAAAGGAAGGTAAGTACACACTTGATATCAACAAAACCCTTGAAGACCTATCTGGTTACATTGTCATGGACCCAACTCTTTGCAGCTACTTTGGACTTTCTTAGGGTGTGCAACATCTCATTTGGAACACCCACCATGACATGTATCCTGCTACCAGTGAGAGTCTGCACTACTTTGGGGTCTACATAAAATATCTTCACTTTACTGATATTGTTGGCCTTCAGCGTATTCACAACAATCGGCGGAGACAATCTATGTGAGGACAAGGTCCCCCAATTCACTCCTTGGTCACTGCCTTCTATTACTATGACTATTTTTGGCAGCATAAAAAGCAAAGATAACCATAAGAAAACTAAGCATCTGGAAACCAAGATTATACATGATCCCATATCTAGGCTACTGTAGAAAAATATGTTTGGATGAATGGAATGGAACTAAAAGGAATCACATGCCGAAAATGAAAGAGAAAAGCTTTACAATACATCATGGGGCATGGTGAAAAAATTTCTGCCATGATTCAACTCAAGGAACTGCATAATGCATCTACCTAGGCTAGGCGACTAACTAGGCTTGAATCTCTAAACATTTATTTATAGCACTGAGAAATTAGTGGCTCTCGAAAGAAGACTTTCCACCTTCCGCTTCCGATTAGTAGAGTATTCTGGTTTCATTGTCCATTCGTTGTGTATGGAAGGGAACAATATGTGAACATGCTTATCTCTTCCACATAAAATAGTATGGGAGTTCTAACAAGCCTTTGGGAAGGTTCTTAAGGGATGATTTATTTGACCAGAGTTATTAGTGTCGTTTCTATGATTCACCAACAGAAAATCATGTGCATTGCTATACTTGTAAGAAAGGTAGCCTCACAATATATGTCAGACGTCTCATTGAGATCGTTTTACCAGATGAAAGGTAGGGAAAAAATATGGATGTGGCATCTATGTCTAAAATGCGTAAGAAAATGTAAAGCTCCACAACTAACTTGAAGAGTAGTGATGTCGGATGCTACATGGGGTTTATCCTTTGTAAAAATTTTGTAGCTCAGTTTCCCCAACAATGTTGCCGCAAGTAGAGTGGCTAGCTGTGGCCATTTCTTACATAGAGGTTGCCTTCTCTTTTATGGGTTTGGAGAAAATGGTAGCATGCTTCGCTATGCTTCTATACATGTCCATTCTGTGCATTTTCCACCTCCAAAATTAGAATTTAATGCTCTAACCAACAAGATTGCCTCAGAAATTAGATAGCAGTGGTTGGGAGAAAAAAAAAACAAGAATAAATAAAATGACATAGAACTAATCTAGGCTTCTACCTGCAAACACCAATTTTTCTTCCTTGATGTCAATTATCCCTCTAAAACCAAAAACCTTTGTGGTTTTCTAAGGGAGAATCTCTGGATTTGCAGGCTTGCAGGCATTTGAAGCCATAAAATAGCAACAACCAAAGGGAAAATTGTGGCAATGGAATAGGAGGATGAGATAAATCAAAAGGAAAAAAAATATGAAAAAGGTAGCCTTGGGCTTGAATAAAACAATCAAAAAGACACATGAGGAAAAGGTGTTGACACATTGTGAGTAAAGGAGGATTAGGACCAATACAGTATGGTAGCTATAATTTTAATAAAGCTAAGATGTTGATAGGGGCTAAGTTGATTGGTAAAGTAGGGTGTTGTTATTTGCTCCACCATGGTTCAAATCACCCCAATAGCATGTTTCCGCTTGTGAGCTAGTGCACCTATGTAACCAGACCTGCTATTGTGGTTGGGCTAAGGTGCATGTCCTAAGAACATGGAAAAATAGATACCCTTGCTCATGGATTCTTAGATGAAGGAGGGCCACTAGTAGGCCTTAGATTTGAAACTTGCACTGATACCATGTGTGAGGCTCCATGATAGGGTCCTCTACCAGATTTACATTCTCTAATTTTAAATGCAATAAAAGGGAAACAATTTATTTTCTAACAAGACATTTAAATGATGATAATTTACCATTTAAAATCTAATTCCTACAATTTAAATAGCGAACATTTCATTTAAAGCACTTACATGAGTAATCTATGCATAGAGGAATACCAGTACTGATAGCCCAGTGGAGATGCCCTTGAGCTGGTGCTCTTGCTGGAACGATCCTCTTGACTACCGAATAGATTTACCTCCCAGCCAACTAGGAAGTAATTCCTAGACCATGAAACCTCCACAGGTTCCCTATCCCTCCAAGCCCAAGTCCAAGCAAATGTAGTGTGTCTAAGATGAGTAATTCTCCCCTCCTCTCTCTCAAAAAATTCCTCCAAAACCACAGCCATACCAAAGCCAAAAGCAAGACCCAGCATCCCCATTCCTCCCCTCTTTCCCCTTCTATGAACGCTTCACTTCTCCACTGCAATCACCTCTCATTATTGTCATAAATTCTCCCTCATCCTTAAATCTGACTTCACTTCTCCCAAGTGAACATGAGAGGACATTTGGGAATGTGATATGAATATAAAATTGGGTAATTAATAGGAGAGGACCATTTCTTCTCCCAAGTAAATATTTTTGGGATGAGAGATGAATATGTAAATTGGTAATTAATTAGAGAGGACCATGTATTCCCCCAAGTAAATGTGAGAGGACATTTTGGAGATAAGAGATGAATATATAAATTGGTAATTAATTAGAGAGGACCATGTCTTCTTCCAAGTAAATCTGAGAGGACATTTTGGGGATGAGAGATGAATATATAAATTGGTAATTAATTTGATAGGACCATGTCTTCTCCCAAGTAAATCTGAGAGGAGATTTTGGGAATGAGGTATGAATATATATAATTTTGTAATTAATTATAGAGGACTATGTCTTCTCAAAATTTAAAAATTTGGGGAGGTAAATTGCGAATAGTAACAAAATTTATATCAGTGCCAAATTTACAATTTCACTAATGTAGGTATATATGAATATTTCTTGATAATTATAAGTCCATATTTTAAGGAAATTTAAACACTTAGTAAGATTTGTGGGATAATATTGAATATGGCATTACACTTTTGTAGTTATTAAATATGTTATGTGTGGAGTTCCAGGTATGAGTAGATGTTAGATACTTTGACATGCGAAATTCTATTGAATGGGTCATGAGTCTATCAAGATAAACAAAATGTTAGGGAAAATCTAACACTAGGACATTTTCCACCTAGATGAAGGCCTAGAACCACTGCCTAATATATTCTAGTCATGAATATATTTTTTGAGACATGGGCGATGCTAGCTTCATTGAATCATGCATTATTGTATCATGGTGGCTCAATGACATATTCATGCAAGGAGCCACCAACAACTAATATTGCAAGTGGCGCAGCACCATTTCACTGAGAGGTAGACTGTGAACAAAAAAGGCCACATGGAGGCTTAGTTGAATCTCCTAGGGTACTAGTTGTAATAATATATATTATGGCTTGATTTATGGCAACAAGAAAAAGAACCATTATGGAGGAGGTTATTATTGATTTTCATCTTTACATCGTTATCCTATATCTATATATATATATATACACACACAAACACATACACACACACACACACTTAATTGTGTGTCTTCATTATTTATCAAATTGTATGTTGAGTTTAGTTTCTATATGTTGATAACACTCTCACCATACCTATGGATGCGTCAATTCTAGTTTCGACCATCGATGCTTGATGTACCTTGTTCATTTGGTAAAATGCATATCCAACTATGGTTAGTTATGATTACCCCCCCTTTCCAAAATCTTAATATACTTTTAGTCCATGATATAATTTTTTTATTTAATTTTTAGTATAATGGGAGTGTTCTTTTAATGTTTTTACAAATTCTGATTATACACAAGGAGATGCTAGACATAGTTAGATAGGACATATGTTCCCCTTGTCAACTATCATGCATCAAATTAGATTTCGTTAAGTGTTTGTTTCATTATCTTATTTTAGATTATAAATTGAAATATTATAAATTTATGTGGTTTACTCCATTTACATAGTTCTCTAGTTTATCCCCGGAATATAATTCATCACTATATGATGTTCAACCACCCATTTTCCACGAGTATCACATTACTCTGATATTTGGGATTCAGTTTACCTCAACTGGGGAAGTGCCTTAACTAGTCAATTCCATATCTATTGGCCATCACATTTCTCCACCAATTTCACCAACCCATCCACCCAAATAGGCTACATCCATGGAAAATTTTCAACCTGTCAGTAGGTTGTATAACCTAGTGCTCAACTTGCAAGTGAATTTCCCTGACTGTGAGAGAGATTCATAGTGAGATCACTAATTGAAGAATTGTTTCTTTATGGTTAATTTAATTGATTATTGTTTTTTTTCATTTAAATTATATGCTATGATTTTATTACTATTACGAGGTGGTATTGTTAAGAGGCTGGCGATCTAGAGTGGGATCACACCCTCTTGAGTGATTATAACATATTTTATGATTTTTCTAGGCTTGACTTATACAATATTAGTTTGTAATTGTGTAAGTTATTATGGAAACCATATAATGAGAATGGAATTTCCTTGTGTAGTCCCTAGAGAGCTGAAGCACACCATAATAGAGGAAATGTTGGGCTCCTTCTTCTTGTGACGGGAGAAAGATTGACTTCAAGAACCGAAAGGTTGGTGGTGAGGGTCGTATTGGTCAATGAGTGACCAATAAGACCCATTTTGTAATAATGACAACATATTTCATTGTTGGGATTATGATACAAGTGTTGTCCTCGATTGTAACTCACTCATAGATTAATTCAATTTTGCTAAAAGGAAACTCTCAGTATAATAGGTATATTCAGAGGTTACAGGGAAATGGTACAAAAGAACAAGAAGATGGAACTAAGATCTACTAATCATAATACAAAAGGTAAAGGAAAAGGTTGATGTAAATCAATTTAAGAAGTATATGCGGGTCCACCTAGTCATAACAATGTATACACACTGGTCCATAGAACAAAAGGAGCGTATACGTATACATGCACTCTCACAAGAGAAAAAGCATGTACATGTTGGAAAACCAAGGTTTTGGTCCAAGGTATTTGGTCCAAGGTATTTTGGTCCAAGGTATAGGTCGAAGGTATTTGGTGCAAGGTATTTGGTCTGAGGTATTAACCCTAGGTATTTTTTCCAATTTATTGGTCCTAAGTGGTTTTGTTCTAAGGTATTGACAAAGGATCTAAGTATATAAGGATGAGAAGTTCAAAGGGCTAAGTGCACAAGTAATGAATATCTTATGAAGTGTTAGATCAAAAGAAAATATTCATGTTATGGGTTTCTGATGCTTTTCTTGATCTGAACTAAGTATGCACCTAAGTGTTTAATGATGGATGAGATCTAATGATGGATTGAGATCATAATGACTTATCATTATCCGATCTAATAATGGATAGGCTAGATATAATTGCTAACGCATGTTTTATCCTTTATATATGATGATATGGGTATGTCTAATGTCTGGAATTACAAATAAGTTATAAGTAAGTATTTGTAGATCTGTACGCTAATTCGCTTTGGTGAAGGTGCATATACATGTTGGTTTGGCTCTTCCAGGTAGAGTATGCAAAAGAAAAGCTTCATGTTCAAGGATGATTGATCTATTAGATCAATGCCACTATTTTATTATTGTTTGCCAATTAAGTATTCTTAGATCTGAATGTAAAACTAAATGAATGAGTTTGATATTGGATAGAATGATTGTATAAGTGAGAAGAAGTGATCTCCATTGCTTCTTGTGTAAAGCTCCGTAAGCTAACAATAGATGTTTAGTATATTACTGGTTGGTATAGACATGATTCAAAAGTTTATGTTTCTAGTAGCTTTGGAGGTATACGTAGGTTTGATTAATAGAGGTAGCATATACACGTAGTTTGGGTTCAGCCAAGTAGCATATATAGTTTGAAGCATGGTTTTTGAGGTTACACCTAGTTCTGAATGATGATGTAGGTTTCTGAGTTCAACACAGTGTTCTGGTGATAGTGATCTGATTGTTTCAGATTAACTGCATGCTAGTTGATGAAGTTTGAGTTTCAAAATTTTTGATGGGTTATTGATGAGTCAAGGTCTTCATATGTCTTCATATGTTCCAGGAGCATCCAATCTAAAAATTCATGAAACGTGGTCCCCATTGGAAGAGTGGAGTTTTTTGTAGGCTGGAACCTACGTACTAAACATATTGGCTAGTACAAGAGCTAGGGGGTTGTAGATATCTTCCAGTAGAAGCTGGAGAATGAAAGAAGGTTGTAACCTTTTGCTGGTAGAAGCTTGCGTACTGGTATGAGTCTACACTAGTACAAGGTTGTAAACAAATTTTCTTATTATTAAAAGAAGACAAAGACAACAATAGCAGGTGGTTTTCACCCGCATTGGGTTTCCACATTCAATCTTGGTGTTCATGTTTGTTTCTTATGTGTGATGCTTTATTCTACTTTTACTTTATTTTTTAATAAGTTACCGATGCACTGGTTTAAGATCAACACATGATAAATTGTCTAAATCACAAGTTCTTTGGATATACATTGGTTTCTCTAATCACAAATGCGTGTACATGATAGTTCACTTCACTGAAGTAGCGTATATAAATCTGTTTGAGAAATAAAATTATTGATCTGATAATACCGATTCACCCCCTCTCAGTATTATTTCCAACAATTGGTATCAGAGCAAGTCCTTCAGAAG
This sequence comes from Pinus taeda, assembly GCA_000404065.3. Classification (NCBI taxonomy): domain Eukaryota; kingdom Viridiplantae; phylum Streptophyta; class Pinopsida; order Pinales; family Pinaceae; genus Pinus; species Pinus taeda. The sequence goes on along the minus strand of APFE031192353.1, from coordinate 50,876 downwards.
AAGCCTAATCACTTGAAGGAAGATCCATCAATATGAATAATCACGAAAGCGTGCGATCCATCAGACCACTAATATTTGATGGGAGAATTTTTTTTTATTGGAAAATAAGAACCACAACCTATCTACAATCTCTTCGAACAAATGTCTGGGAAATTGTGGAAGGAGGATATAAATTTCCAACAACAATTCCTATAGACACGACAGGTAAAAAGCAATATGAAACCAATGCCAAAGCTGTCAATACTTTATTAGGAAGTTTATCACAATCAGAGTTTGTCAAAGTCATGCAGCTCAAATAAGCCAAAGAGGTATGGGACAAAATCGTCCAAACCTATGAAGGAGACTCTCAGGTAAAATGTTTTAAGCTTCAAACTCTTAGAATTCAGTATGAAACTCTTAATATGCATAGTGATGAGAGTATAGCTAGTTACTTCTTACATATAGATGAGGTTGTTAATCGTATGAAGAATCTGGGTGAAGAAAGAAAGGAAGTTACCTTAGTTGAGAAAATTTTGAGATCCTTGTCTGCTAAATTTGAATCAAAAGTGTTTGTCATAGAAGAAAAATGAGATCTGCAAAATATCACTATGACACAGCTTCACAGAATCCTAACTGCTTTTGAGATGATAAAAGGAGGTCCATTAGATATGAGAGAAGCCACATTTGAAGCTTCAGCAAAAGGAGAAGAAAACGAAGAACACAATGAATCATGACACATTTCAGATAAAGAATATGAGGTAAATTTTGTCAAGAAGCTTCAATAGGGTTCTGGAAGGTTCAGAGGTAAGCTACCTTTCAAATGATTTTTTTGTGGTAGAGTTGGTCATTATGATGCCATATGTCTTCATAAAGATAAATATGAAAAAGGAAAGGAATATGAAAAGGGGAATAGGAAACAAGTTGTGAATAGGAGTTACTATACTCATGAAGATAGCGATGGTCTATCTAATAGTGGTGAAGATGAAACTGGTCAGGATTACATAATTATCATGGCTTATGATAGTGATGATTTTTGGGATAGTTTAGAAGAGGATAATGCTGGTTTATCTACTAGTGATGATTATAGAGTTGTCATGGCTTATGAAAATGATGATTTTTTTGATGCTTTAGAAGAGGAAAACTTTCATGAAGAAATCCATAAACTCAAAATCTGTTTAGAAGAAAACAATATGATCATAGATACCTTGGCATACCAACTTGCTGAGAAAGAAAAACACAATGAAAAACTAGAACGTGAAATTGTGGTTCTAAGAAAAGGTCTTGAGAAAACAAATCTCTCAATCTTAGATTTGCTAAAGGATCAGAAACTTTAAATGAAATTATCAAAGTACAACGTTCTCCTCTAATAAAGATAGGTCTTGGATATATTGAAGAAGCATCTCAATCACAGAAGTCGTCGACCTCCACCAAATGTTATCTTGATGCAAAAAAGACTAGTGAACAGTATGAAAATCATCAGGAAAGGCATAAAGTTGATCACTAGGTAAATCATACTCAATTTGCTCAAAGGATGAATATCAATAGAAGCCACAACCAACCTCAGGAAAATCATACTCAATTTGCTCCAAAGATGAATATCCATAAACAATACGATCAACAAGTAAATAGATTCGATAGTCACAGAAACTTCTTTAATGGGCAATTTTTTTCATATCATAATTTTGGGCATAAAGCTACTCAATGTGTTGCTTACAAAACCATCATGACTAGAGAAGCATGAAATCAAAGGAATGTAACATGGACCAAGATAATTTCCTATAATAACTTTTCTCCTCTTGAAAATGAAAAAGAATGCTCAATTTGTAACAACTTTGGTCATGAAGAATCTGAATGTAGGAGAAAATTTAGGTAGACACGTCAAAAGGAGAAAACACCATTAAATCCCAAGATATGGAGAAGGAAAGAATCTCAGACAGAAATATGTGATACAACCTTGTATGCAGAAGGACAAGAAAACCAGCGATACATCAACAATGGATGCTCCAAACATACGACAGGTGACAAAGAGAAACTTCACTCATATGGAGCCTTAGAAAAAGAAAAGAATGTCTCATTTGGAAATGACACTCCAGCTGTCATAAAACGTAAAGGTTCTATTTTCTCGAAAGAAAAGGTTAAAGTTGGAAATGTTGTGTATGGAGATGTTTTAAAGCATAACATGTTGAGTGTCAGTGAAATGTGTGATCAAGGAAATGAAGTGGTGCTTCGATCAAACAGATGTGTTGCTTGTGATCTTGATACAGGAGAGACTATGATCAAAGGTACAAGAACTCCAAAAAACCTATAAATACTCAAAGGAAGACAACAACATTGCTATCTAAGAAAAAGTGATGAAAATTGGCTATTGCATAGAAGATTGGGACATCTAAGATTTTCTCAAATAAGAAAAGCATGCAGACTCAAAGTTGCTCATGATCTTCTAGATATCAGCATCCCAGAAAATACAATATGCAAGCCATGTCAAATCAGTATGCAAACTAGAGTTCACTTCATGGAAAAAGAAGTGTCAACTAGTAACCCTCTTGAAATTATCCATATTGATTTATGTGGACCAAAAAGGAAAAAGTCACATCGTGGAGAAGAATACTTATTTTTGTCGATTGATGATTTTTCTAGAATGTGTTGGATAGGTCTTCTAAAGAATAAAGATGAAGCGTTTGAAAATTTCCAAGCGTTCAAAGCTTTGGTTGAAAATGAATCAGATCAAAAAATAAAATTCCTCAGATTTGATCGAGGAGGAGAATTTATATTGGATGAATTCTTTGACTTTTGTGAGTAACATGGAATAAAAATGAAATTCTCCACCGCAAGAACTCCTCAGCGAAATGGTGTGGTAGAAAGGATGAACAGAACAGTTCAAAAAATGGCTTGAGCTACGCTATAGGAATCTGGAACTCCTGCAACCTTCTAGGGTGAAGCTGCATTTGCTGCCATGACTATTCTCAACAAACAAAATGTTTGGGTAAATAGCACTCAAATTCCACATGAACTTTGGTATGGTAAGACTCCTACTATAAAATAATTTAAAGTTTTTGGAAGCAAATGTTTTATTAAAAGGACTGATGAAAAACTTGGTAAGTTTTAACGGAGAGCCAATGAAGGGATTCTTCTTGGTTATTCTTCCAGAAGTAAAGGATATAAATGTTATAATAAAATACTTGGGAAAATTGTTGATAGCATTGATGTTGTAGTTAATGAAGCATGCAAAAAATCCAAAACAGATAAAATCAATAGAATATTATGACAATGAGGAAGATGGAGATTACTTTCCCACATCAAATCAAAATTATATTGAAGAACAAACCAATGAAGCAGAAGAAGAAGATATAATGGTAGAAGAAAAGACTTCGTCTAGGTATGTTCAGAAAAATCATCCAGAAACTCAAATTTTAGGAGAAAGGGAGGCCGGTGTACAGACAAGAAGAACTATTATAGGGACCTCAAGCTATCTAGCATTACTATCCTCCACCGAACCTCAAAATGTAGATGAAGCATGCAAATATAAATGTTGGGTCAAGGCCATGGATGAAGAACTTGAGAAAATTGAAAAAGATGACACTTGGGAATTAGTTCCTAGACCTCATGATAAAAATATTATAGGAACTAAATGGATATTCAAGAACAAGATGAATGAAAATGGAGAAGTCATTAGAAACAAGGCCAAACATTTTTGTAAAGGGTATGCTCAAGAAGAAGGTATAGATTTTGAAGAAACTTTTGCACCTGTTGCTAGAGTTGAAACCATAAGAATATCTCTTGCTCTTTCCAGTTTTTAGAAATTAAAAGTATACCAAATGGATGTAAAATTAGCCTTCCTGAATGGAGATTTAGAAGAAGAAGTTTATATTGAACAACAACAAGAATTCATTCTTGGAAATGATGCAAAACTTGCATGCAGACTCAAAAAGGCTCTCTATGTTCTGAAACAAGCTCTAAGTGCTTGGTATTACCACCTTTAAAAATATCTACACCAACAAGGTTTTACAAAAGGTTCTAAAGATATAAATTTATATACAAAGATTGAAAATGATAAATTGCTAATTATTATTATTTATGTTGATGATATCATTTTTGGTAGCAATGAAAAATCCATGAGTCAGAATTTTGCTTCAGTAATGTAGCAAGAATGTGAAATGTCCTTGCTTAGTGAACTTACCTATTTCCTTGGTTTAGAAGTTCAGCAAACTAAAGATGGTATTTTTCTTTGACAAACCAAATATCTCAAGCAGATCTTGAGAATGTATGGAATGGAAGATTCTAAACCTGTATGTACTCCAATGGTAACAGGATGTAGTCTCAGCTCAAATGATGAATCAACAATAGTACATCAACCAACTTATAGATCCATGATTGGCAGTCTGACCTATCTAATAGGTACCCGACCTGACATCATGCATGTAGTAGGAATAGTTTGAAGATTCCGAGAAAATCAAAAGGAATCACACCTTCAGGCATTCAAAAGAATTTTCAAATATCTTCGAAGAACTCAGGACTTTGGACTATGGTATCCTGGAGATGTAGATCTTATTCTTCATGTATATACAAATGTAGATTAGGCAGGAAGTGTTGATGATAGAGAAAAACACTAGTGGTGGTGCATTCTACATGGGTTCTAGGAGTGTCTTGGTTCAACAGAAAACAAAGTTCAATTGAATTATCTACAGCTAATGCAAAATATGTGGCTATTGAATCTTCCTGCACACAACTACTTTGGATGATGCAAAATTTGTAAGACATTCAGATCACATGCACTCCACACATCTCCATTCTATGTGATAATACAAGTGCCATCAATATTTCAAAGAATCCAGTTATGCACTCCAAGACCAAGCACATACCCATCAAGTCCCATTTTCTACGAGAACAAGTGCTTGAAAAAGAGGTCAAATTGGAGTATGTCCCCTCTAGAGAACAGGTTGTTGATATATTCACTAAACCACTGCCCAAAGAAACATAATCTCAGACAAAAGCTGGAAGTAGTTGTTGCATCATCCTACTATTAAATCTAGTTTTTTAGAGGAAGGTTATTATACGCGGGTTTTGTGAAGTATAGTCATGTATACACATGGGTTTCTGTGGCTGAAGAAGCGTATATGTTTTTCTGACAGGAAAAATAGTGGGTCAAACTCTGATATGGGTGATCTGTCTAATGTTGAAGATTACATTCTAATGATATGTTTTGTTCATTAATTTTTATTTGAGTGACAAAGATTCCTTAATTAATGACTTGTTAACAATGGATATGTAGCATAGGTTCAGGGGGAGAATTAGCCTTCACATGCATTCTGCATTGTTGGCATTATGGTTGTTGAGTCCAGCTATGGCTTGAGATATTTATACCATTTGTTTCTTAAGTCATGTAAAAGTCTAGGGTGTGATATGACTTCTCATACATTTGAATGATGATGTAATTGTTATCCCCACTTTGCATGGGATGGATGATGTAATATTTATTGTATTTCTATCATGTTAAAAAATTGGTATATCCCCACTTGGTTGGGCGGATGAGTCAAATTTGGTATATCCCCACTTGATTGAGAGATTGATTTATGTATGAGTCACTGGTGATAGGAAGGTCAAACTCACATAGTTGAGTTATAGATTCATGTTATTCTTTTGGAAAATATTTTTGCAGGATCTGCATGTGCTCAGGGGGAGCATGGATGGTTAGTGCATCACAACATGTACAATGATATCAAAACATGCACAAAGAGGGAGTTTAATCATATAATTCAGCATGTGCCTAGGGGAAGCATGATCATATTTAGCTGTTCAAATATTAAGAGTATCATGGTTTTCCCTTTGCCCTTGATGTCAAGCGGGGGAGAGTTTTTGTGTTGCTTGTTACCTCTAATAATTTCTACAAGCTTGTAGGTATCAACACCAGCGTGGTTGGCATCAAGTCTAAAGGGGGAGATTGTTGGCATTATTATATAAGTGTTGTCCTTGATGGCAACTCACTCACGGGTCAATTCAGTTTTGGTAAAAGGCAACTCACAGTACAACAGGTATATTCAGAGGTTTCAGGGCAATGGTATAGAAGAGCAAGAGGATGGAACTAAGGTCTACTGATCAGAATAAAGAAGGTAAAGGAAAAGGTTGATCTAAAGTAGTGTAAGAAGTATACACATGTCCACTTAGTCAAAGCAATGTATGCACGCTGGTCCACATAACAGAAAGACCCGTATATGTATACACACACTCCCACAAGAGGAAAAGCGCGTACCTATTGAAAAACCAAGGGTTTGGTCCAACGTATTTGGTCCAAGGTATTTGGTTCGAGGTATTTGGTCCTAGGTATTGACCCTAGGTATTTGGTTGAAGGTATTGGTCCTAAGTGGTTTTGGTTCAAGGTGTTGACAAAGGATCTAAGTATATAAGGAGGAGAAGATCAAAGGGCTAAGTGCACAAGCAATGAATATCTTATGAAGTGTTAGATCAAAAGAAAATATACATGTTATTGGTTACTGATGCTTTTCTTGATCTAAACTAAGTATGCCCCTAAGTGTTTGATGATGGATGAGATCTAATGATGGATCAAGATCATAATGACTTATCATTATGTGATCTAATAATGGATAAGCTAGATCTGATTGCTAACACAAGTTTTATCCTTTATATGTGATGATCTGGCTATGTCTGATGTCCGGAATTACAAAGAAGTTATAAGTAAGTATTTGCAGATCTGTACGCTGGTTCGCTTTGGTGAAGGTGTGTATACACACTGGTTCGGCTCTTCTAAATAGCATATGCAAAATAAGAGCTTGATGTTCAAGGATGACCGATATATCCGATCAGTGTTTTTGTTTTACTACTGTTTGTCAATGAAGTCTTCTTAGATCTAAATGTAAAATTGAATGAATAAGGAGTTTGATATTTGATAGATTGATTGTATAACTGAGAAGAAGTGTTCTCTTTTGCTGCCTATGTAAAGCTCTGTAAGTTGACAGTAGATGTTCAATATATTGCTAGTTGGTACAGACTTGATTCAAAAGTTTATGTTTGCAGTAGCTTTGGAGGTATACGTAGGTTTGATTAATGGAAGTAGCGTATACACACATTTTTAGTTTAGAAAAGTAGCATATATAGTCTGATGCATGGTTTCTGAGGTTATAATTTGTTCTGAATGATGACGCATGTTTCTGGTTTCAGCACAGTGTTTTGGCGACAGTGATTTCATTGTTTCAGATTAACTTCATGTTGGTTGATGAAGTTTGAATTTTTAAATTTCTGATGGGTTATTGATGATTCAAGGTCTTCATATGTCTTGATATGTGCCAGGAGCATCCAGTCTGAAAATTTGTGAAACGTGGTCCCTGGTTAAGAGTGGAGTTTGCTATAGACTGGCACATATGTACTAAACATATTGGCTAGTAGAAGAGCAAGGGGATTCTACTTCCCTTCCAGTAGAAGTTGGAAAATAGGAGAAGGTTCTAACCTTCTGCAGGTAGAAGCCTACATACTGGTATGAGTCAATACTAGTAAAAGGTTGCAAACAGATTTTCTTATTATTAAAAGAAGATAGAGACGACAACAGCAGGTGGTTTTCACCCACATTGGGTTTCCACCTCAAATATTGGTGTTCTTCTATGTTGCTTATGTGTGATGCTTTATTCTTCTTTTACTGCATTGTCAAATAAGTTATCGATATACTGGTTTAAGATCAGCACATGATAAATTGTCTAAATTAGAAGTTCTCTAGATATACACTGGTTTCTCTAATCACAATTGCGTGTACACGCTTGTTCACTTCACTGAAGTAGTGTATATAAATCTATTTGAGAAATAAAATTATTGATCTGATAATACCGATTCACCCAACTCTTAGTATTATTTCCAACATTCATATGATTGTGTTTTGATATGAGATACATTAATTGTATAATAAAGTCCTCTTATATATAATTCATCATAAGTCATATTTCCATGATTTTGCCTCAAACATGTTTCTTATATCAGGAAATCTGAATCATTTTGTTAAAAATGTATATTTGAGACAATTTTGAGTGGTTGTGAGTTTGTACATGTGCTTAATTTAATATCTTCTCTAAAGTGATGTATTTGTTTATTTGATGTTGACAGGTTAGATTTCTAGGTTGAATTTTCATCTATGAATTGAAAATTATGACAATTCATGTTGTCGATGGTGTTTGGATTGGGTTTCTAAAGACATATCTACCGAATATATTCCTGGTGATACGTGTGGTTGATGGCTCCAAAAAAATTTCAACAAGTTTTATAAAATAGGGCACACTTCTCGAAGCCTATACCAAATATGAAAATCACTTTATTACAATAATTTATGTAATAAAAAATTATTTTTATATTCAACTTTATATTATATTATGATATAATACAAAGTCTATATTATATCAAATAAACATGAGTGATAGAAATATGAAATTACTTAATTATGAATACAATGTACGATGAAAAATAAAATTTGGAATCAGAGAATTTTGAGTGGCAAGAGATTTTATAAATGTGAAAAAATATATTACAAAATTAGTACAATATCTACCACTTAAAACTCTAGCAATGTGAAATCATGAAATCCCTATCCACCATTGAAGATACATAACAAGCTTGTATCAACACCAAGAACTCCTCCCTTTGATTCAACAAAATTTTATCACACATCCACCTCACACTCGAATTATCTTTTTCCTTAGGTTATACAAACTCTAGCTATGTTTCATCACACAAGTGCATGGAAAGACAACTCTAGTACTAATGTCCACATATAATTGTCCATCCTATAATTTCTCTAGCCAAATTCTTGACCTCCAACTCTCTCATTAACATAAATAATGAAACCTTTATTGAACATCATGCATGATATAATAAATAATTTTCTTGTACAAAAATCATCACACCATGATCAATACTCAAGAAGTTCATCCCACAATTATCTTTACATAGTCTCAGATCCTATAAGTAAAAGGTTTTACAATAACTCAAATTGTTAGCTTGAATGTTTATGTCATCCACTAGGTTAGAAAATATAGTAGCACAAAAAAAAAAAATCATAGTCATCACCATGAATCACACCAAGTCCAAGTTCTTGTGTATGAGACACATACAACATAAACCCTATGATCACATGAGCAAACTTAAAATTCACACAGAAAAAATATTGCCAGTGAAACCTACAAGTTTTCTCACTCTCACCTTTTCATGTTCTAGGGTTCTCTCAGAGACCCTAATGTCATAGCACTAGGTTTCTTTACAAGCCTAACATATTACCTTGCCCAATACTTATTTAATATAGAATGTACAACTTTATCCACCCTTTTATATGTATAGTAGGTAAAGGAGGCTAACATAATCAGCACATAATTCCATACAAGTGAAAAGCCCTCAAACGATTATCCTCCTTGGGATCAATACGCTTTCTCTAATATGGTGCAATGTCTAACAAGTTGTTAATCCGAAGCTTCCTCTTCCATGGCTTACTATCCAATTGTCATCATCCAATATTATTCTCCTCTAATTATTTGAAATAAGTCCCTAATATTAATGTCATTTCATTAATTGAAAAACAAGATTTTATAAA